>JAZGTJ010005742.1:0-26684 GCA_036877575.1 Botia almorhae
AGTTAGTTCAAGGAAAAATGAAAAGTTAGTGATTATTTGTTTACCCTTATTAGTTCCAATGGGAATGGATGGCTACCTTCTCCTCTTAAGCTTTAAAAGGAGGTGAAAGCATTTTAAAATTGCTCTATGCGACACGTCGTACTTTCCAAATGTCCTGATGCAAACAAACAGGTTTGGTAAAACACAAGCTAAAACATACCGCGCTATTTGAAAAGTCTTGACCCGGGCCTCTTGTTTCAGCACACATTATACATCAGGAGTGTTTTAAGGGCTATCAGGGCCCCTAGACCAGTCACGTTTCTTGGCCCCTCATCTGCCAAACTTCATAGCTCAGGGGCACAATGGCAGTAGTTTGGGAATCGTCCCTTCAGGGAATTAAACCTACAGTCATTTGATTATGAGTATAAGCTCACCATTAAGCCCCTCGAGACACAGATCTAAATCGTCTTCTAGTGAAATGTAAAGCTAAAACGAAAGCACAAAGGACTGTGGATGTTTGTTATGTTTGGCAATGCAATTGTTGGGCGGGGCCAGGAGAAATCAACAGGCAGATCTGCAGTAGTGCATAATGACAGATTGCCATCTATCAATTTTCACAGACGTGTTATGTAGATGACCTGAATGTGTGGAATTCTTTTGTTGTGGGGAATGATACCGTACTGAACGCATACGTACACAATGCTCTTCTCTTTTTCATGCCGTTGCCATGCATGGACAGGTGCACACATATCCGCACGTACGCAGACACACCCTGTCTGCAGAGAGATATTAACAAAGTCTTGCCTGATATTTGGCACCAATATTTTGCTTGAGGGGCGGTTTTACTGGTTCGGGAGGGAGTTTTGCACCTGGGCTGTTTTACTCTCTGCTTTCAGAGCTGTTTACTCTCATGTGCTTATACGCTAGCCCTAATTAAAATATTAAACTAAAATATTAATAATTTAATTATAATAATTGGCGAAATAGTAAAACTAATTTACAGAAACTAATTTGGGTCGTTGTGAAAGTTTAATGGGACATAATTCTTTTATATATAAGTTTGTGTGTGGGTTTACTTGTGTGGATATATACAATTGATTAAAATAGATTACCGTTGATTGGTGTTCTTATATTATAGGTAAAGGAAATGATGTTTTTTGTTATTATATTTGAGTATTTAGTGGTGTTAAGAACAGCTCCTGTCTTTTAAAATCATAGAGGACCGCAATGGAATTTGTATGGGGTGGCGTAGATTAAATCATACCTTAAATGAGGCACAATAAAACAGAAAATATCTTTCAGACTTATTTTATGGTCCAAGCCATATCGACTGTATAAATCAGAATATTACAGAGACTTGATGTTTTGACTTTGGCATGTAGGCAACCACCTAGAATACCTTAGAAATCCAGTGTTGATAGAAAGATTTTTTGCAGAATAAAAACACTCTGCCATCACATTTTCAATTGATAATCTCCCCTTTTTCATCATTTCAAAATGCAAACATTCTCCACCTCTCGGTAGAGAAATATGCAAAGAGTGATAGAGTGAGGGATCTCTCTCTATCTTTCTCTTCATCACTCTCTGTCTTCAGCGATCTGCGCTGAAGTTAATTTTGCATGATAATCACAATCACTGATGCCTGGCGGCTGGCGCTGACTTTGTTTTGCTTAATCACAGACCCATGTCACTGCTTGTTGTGTGATTGTATGGGGTGAATTTTATTGACCTTGGGACACAAACACATACTGTACATCTGTTCGAAGTTAATTAGGACCATCTCATTTTACATAGTTTAAAGCCATCCTGTACATCCGAATTATTAATTCACTGGAGTCAATGCTAGATTTAGCAATATTTATTTGCGGCTACTGCAAAGTCAGTGTAATAGCTAATCTGTTTGAACCATCTTTTGCCATCTCATTACACACATTGACTCGAAACTCACACGCATACACTCTTCTTTTTGTTACAGTCTTTTGTAATCTTTACACCCACAAACCCAGCACACAACCTTTAACAAACCTTGAATACAGATGATCACATTCTCTGACGATCACATGATCTGTGTGCTGTTGAGTGTAAGAGATGTGTTGTGATTACTGGAAGTGTTGCCCTTTTTGTTGCCTGTTTCTTTTAAACGGATTAAGCCCCGTCTATGAAAAATCATGAGTCAAGGAACAGGGATTATTTGCCTAAATCCTTACTTTTGTTAGTTACAGATATTTAGTTTCTGTTAGTTATAGGTAACAGAGTTGCTATTAATGTACTAGTGTACAGTAGACTAGACAGGCTGCTTAATCTCCAAATATTTGGCATTTTGATTTCTGATCTTGCACAGTTAACCATGTATACTAAGCCTGAACTGAGGAGTGATCATATTCTTTATACAAAAGGAACTATAAGTAATTAGTTTATTGTATTATATAATATATACACAGCATATATATGTGTGTGTAATGCTATTGCGTGTGTGTAATGTTAATGCCTTAATGCCTTCATTATTTAAAATTGCAATTCAGATAGACTGAACATGAACATTATTATTGATTTGTATTTTCCAGATATGCTTTTCCTCCAGGGACCAGAAGTCATCTTCAAAGTGGCTTTGAGTCTTCTTGGTAGCCACAAGCCTTTGATTCTTCAACACGATAATCTGGAGTCCATAGTTGAGTTCATCAAAACAACTTTACCCAACCTTGGCCTTGTGCAAATGGAGAAGACAATCAACCAGGTAATATGACTGTTTGCATGCATACCCACACCATATCTATATTCCAACAGATGTACGCTGTGCATATACGTGCACACTTTCACTTGCGCTGTCTATAAGTGTTAGGGCTGTGGCACACTTGGGTGTGGATTTTACAGTGTTTTTTTGTGGTGTTACCACTATAAGAGTGTCTTTTTGCCTGCACGATCAACACACTTGGGTGTGTCTCATGTTCGTCTTCATATGTGGTTTGCATGCTATAATTGCTAGTTTTATCATGAATCCAGCGCACATAATAGATGGAGTTCGTAAAATATGGGTGTTGCTTGGTGCATCTGTGCACTTAAATGTACTAAGCAGTGTTCCATACAAGAACTACATGTAAAAGGTTCTCAGGGGTCTCTGCTCTCTACACGAAGGTCACACAGAGGGTATTATTACAGCTGCTTAAATAACACTAACAGTAAAACTGAAATTTATATATATTACATTTAAATATGATTCATGTCTAAATATGACACTTGGAATATTAAAGCAATATCACACGAGTAAGAATGTGTTTTTTGGCATACATTACATTCTGTATATCTGTTTTATTTATGTAGGTTAGTTTTATATTCTGTTTGTATTTATATTGGTTACTTTTACAGTCATGGCCCAAAATATCGGCACCCTTGCAATTCTGTCAGAAAATGCAACCCTTCTTTTAGAAAACTGTTTGCAGTTGCAAATGTTTTAAAACTCACGTTTATTTTTTTGGTTTGCATTGGAACAACACAAAAAAACAGAGAAAAAAGTCAAATCTGATACAATTCCACACAGAACCCAAAAAATGCACTGGACAATCATTGGCACCCTTAACTTAATATTTGGTAACACCCCCTTTGAAGAAAATAACTGAAATCAATCGCTTCCTAACGATGAATGAGTTTCTTACACTCTCTGCTGGAATTTTGGACCACTCTTCTTTTGCAAACTGCTCCAGGTCATTCAGATTTGATGGATGCCTTCTCCCAACTGCTGTTTTGAGATCTCTTCTGGGAGAACGTACTGTGAACAGGTGAGACAAAAGTAGAGCTTTTTGGTAAACAATCTTGCAACATCATGGCACTGTTTACAGAAAAAGAAATAAGCCCTTCAAAGAAAAGAACAGTCTTTTTTTCAGATGGCAACGGATAGTGAGAGCTGACGCTGTTGTACCCTGTGTCTGCAGATCAGCTTGAATTTGTTTGGAAGTTAATCGGGGCTGTTTATCCACCATTAGAACAGTCCTTCGTTATAATTTTTCATTAATTTTGTTCTTCCGTCCACGTCCAGGGAGGTTAGCTGCAGTGCCATGGGCTGTAAACCTCTTGATGATATTGCACACATTGGACACAGATTGTCCATGTTTGTCCATGCTCACAATTTTCACAAATTCACAGACAACTCTTTACTCTTCTTTTATTTCTCCATGCTCAGTGTGACATAACACAAAGGTTGAGTCAACTTTTCTCCATTTTAACTGGTTGCAAGTGTAATTACTATATTGCCCACACCTGTTACTTGCCACAGGTGTGTCAAAAATACAAATTACAGGAGCATCACATGCTTGAAAAGCAATTATTTCTTGCAATTTTGACAAGGTGCCAAGAATTTTGTCTAGTCCATTTTTGAGTTCTTTGTAAAATGTTATAAAGTTTAACCTTCTCTGTTTTTTTTCGTTGTTCCAGTGCAAACAAAAACAATAAGCAGGTGAATACTAAAAACATTTGCAATTGGATTGCAACTGAATATATATATATATATATATATATATAAATATGAGATAAATACATAGATATATCTAGGAAGTGTCTGTGTGTGTGTGTGTGTGTGTGTGTGTGTGCGCGCATATGTGTGAGAACCCTCCAATTTCTGTGAATTTTTGAGACCATAAAATGAGACAAAGGGTTCACACACACAAAGGCCATTTGTTCTCATTGTATTGTGTTTGGGGGTGGGTCTGGGGATGATCATGCATCAGTAGAGTTATTTAGACCCTCCCTCATCCTGCAAACACAAGTTTGCATATGCACACACAAAGAAACATGTTATGGCTTGCCAGTGCTCATCCCGAACATCTGAACATGTCTGTGTAGGTGTCTGAGATGGATATCAGTAAGCAGCTGCAGGCCTATGAGGTGGAATATCATGTTCTTCAGGACGAGCTCCTGGATGGCCCCTCCACTCTCAGCCAATCACAGCGAGTAGCCCAGTTGGAAAAGACCAATGGGTGCCTCCGACAGCAAAACTTGGACCTTTTAGAGGAATTACAGGTGACTTATAAAACCAAAAGCAGTAAGATATATATATATACATAAATATAAATATATAAAATTAAAAAATACACACATACTTGCATATATATCCATGCATCCAAGTGTTCTCAAACTGTTTCTGCAAGTAACAGAAATTCTCCGTTAGATTTAGCGCTAACATTATTCATGCAAAAATTGTTTATGAATAATAATACTTAATAAACTGTTATCATACTAATATTAATAATAAAATAAACTAAATGTAACGTAATATAATCGTAAATAAACTGTTATTGTTGCATCAGATTTGGTGTGAACATGCCTTTACCAACTCATACATCAGTTTGTCCTCCATCAGGCTGCCCATGCAAAGATCCGATTGTTGGAGACCCGTGTGGAGGGCCTGGTGACCCGAGAGACTGAGCTACAGTTAGAGGTTAAGACTCTCCAGCAGGAACGGACAGAGCTACTGCAGACTGTATCCAACCTAAAAGCTCTCCACAGCAGTCTGGGCATAAACACCCCCTGCCCCGCCCTGGAAAACCTTACCAGCACAAGCACCGACTAACCATGCCAGAGAGAATATATTAAGTCTAGCATTCATAAACACTGAACTTTTATCATCTGAGCTTGGGAAAGCATCTGTCATTAAGCTCCTCCTCTCAGAGTGATGTAGGCATTGGTTCTTTTGTAATCCTCTCGGACTATTGGCTCTGTCGTCCTCACAGGGTGAGATCTTCCTTTGGAGAACCGACACAGTCGGAACTGACCGACCATCTTCATCGAACAAATTACTGAAATTTCCAGTGCTTTGAGCTTTTTTTTGAGCTTTTCCAGATATTTTTGGTCACCATTTTTAACAGACACTTGTTTCTTCACTCCTTGCCATCATTGAGGAGTTGTTACCATGGCAATGACGTCATTCTTAGGTAGATTTGACTCGCCTGGCGTGTTTCTATTATTAATGCCACATAAGATTGACAGTTCCCCAGTAAGCACTGACCAGCCTGCGGAGCGGCTACGAATGATTGCACTGTTAATGTGCAACGTAAAGTTTGCACCCTGTTCTTATCACGTGTGACTGTTTGTGTGTATTTGTGTACGTATGTTTGTGTATGTGGCAGTCAGTGTGGCCAATAACTCCATTATCAGTGCAATAAAAACTTGAATTGAAAACACTGTAAACCTACAGATTCTCTGTTCTAACAGATACCAAAGAGGTGCTCCACAATCTAGAATGCATTTTCCAAAACGGCTAAAAATCTGTTAAACTTTTTCATTGGAGTCTCGGACTGAAATGCTGCTGATTTAACAAAACAACATTAAATCTGTTAAAACAACATTAGGTCCCTTTCGTTATTAAACCTCACCTCACATATGCAGAGTATTCGTGTGTGTGTGTGTGTGTGTGTGTTTGTTTGTCTAAGCGCACCGGACAGTCTGTACGTGAGTGCACTTTTTAACCACACGTTTGAGTGTTGTCACCTCAGTTTGAGGGTAAAATGTTTTGACAGATAGAAGTGGTAAAAGAGGCGTGTGTAAAGGAGGAAAGAAAGCAGATGATGTTCATGTGCGTGACAATATTTTCTTGCCCTTTTGACCTGTTGTGTTCTTTCAGGAGAATTCCATTTGTCTTTCTCATGACACTGTTTAAACATGATTCTTGATGAAGTGGTTTATTGTTACTGATTTTTATCGAGAGTATTCTTACCATTTTCATTAAACTACTTCGTTTGATATAAGTTGCGTTGATTTACTTGATTCGCGACGCGCGTGTCCTTTTCACTTTGTTTTGGTGTGCGTGCCTGTCGGACGGTTCCAAAGAAACAACATATAATACTTATGAACTTCTGTTGAATCAGATGCTAAAGTGTGTGTTAAATAAACATTGTTCCTGGTTTCTTCCAGGTAATCTGAAGTTATCTGTATGAGTTTGTGAAAAACAGCAAATACTTCTGCTGTTTAAAGTGATCAGTATTGTAAAAGTCAAGGTCACAAAATTCCACACGTGCTTTACTGACCTTTCTTTAAATTCTTGTATGAGGCCGCAGGTCGAGTGCAGCAAAAAAATCACAGCCCCGCTGATATACAGCTGTAACAATTGTAAATGTGATACTGCTTTTATACAACAGCTCAAAATTATGTAAAGATAAACAAAACAGTATCTCAAAAACCCTTTTGTGTGTGACATTACTTTCTTACAGTAGTTTCAATGTGGATGATTTCAGAGAAGTTATCAGAATAACTGATAAATTTCAGATAGAGACTGAAAGTGTGAGATTAACAGAAAGCAACTGATTGTGGGGGGTTACCTGCATCTAACTTTTTCACAGTGAAGTTGTCAAAAAATGTTTACAGAAAAAATATATTTGGGACTGTTTAATCAGAAGTATTTTCTTTGCTGCATGGCTTTTCTGCAAGTTTAAACTAGACATTGATTCGATTTGTATATTGATTGTATTTTATTAGTTTTAGTGTATTTTTAAAGAACAGCAGGTGGGGGGAAATCTGGTTTGCACAGTATGTTGAGTATCATTCATCAGCGCTTGACAAACATAACCAAACATTTCTTAAGCCACAAACAAGCACAATGTTATAATAACTTGAGCCCTGGAAGCTGTTCTATGTGCCGTGTATAATAGTTTAAAACATTTAAATCCTCTAACTTTGATCTAAGTCACAACACAACAGACGCAAAGAGCTTAATAACAGCTAGATGCTTAGAATTATTGGCCATTACTGTTTGCCATTTTATATGCTCTGCATCATTTTATATGGGAACTGATTTATAAAAAGGTGCGTTATTGTGTATGTGTATGTAATTATGTATTTTAGATTTTATTTTCTTAAAAAACATGTTAATTCATAACAAAGATTAATTAGAGCTCATTGGTTGTCATGTTTCACAGGAACTGCCATGAGGAACCGCATGAGTGAGTTTCCTTGCCAAATGCATGTTTTCCATGTAGGTGCCAGTTTAAAAGTAGGCTCAGTTTAACCATCTACAATGCCTTCAGAACAATATGAGCTAGCACACACACATACATCCTCTTACTTCGTCTTTCTCACCCGTCTTTGATTTCACTTAAATCTTGTTTGGTTGTTTTGTGTTATTGTTGAAATGCTCCTGTATCTGTTGAACAGTTGTTGCCGAGCATTGTTTAGCTGTTCTATCTCCTTGTCACTTGTTTTCTGATGAAATTTTTGTACTTTTCTCACACATTTTTTGTGCTTGGCAACACTGAGCAATTTGTTCTGTTTGCCAGCTTGTGGGTTTGCTCCGCCTGCAAACTTTTGCCACACTGACTGTATCAATTAAGGACAATACTGAACATCAACAGTGTTTGTTACCATGATTTAACTGCTTGCTCATGCAAAAGTCTGTGTCACAATGTAGAGTGCTGCTGAAAGGTACCAAAGGCATTATATTGTGTTGCTGTGCTGTTTCCATGTTTGCAGGGTTTCTGGGTGGTTGCTACTGAATATGGTTGCTAAAGTATCTGAGTGTTAATAATGGTGTTATATTGTCTTGCAATGCTGTTTATAGAATCTTCTGGGTGATTGCTAGGGCTTTGCTACTGCCTATGGTTGCTAAGGTGTTCTATATGGTAATTATGGCATTATATTATGTTGCTATACTGTTTCTAGGGTGTTCTGAGTGGTTGACAGGATGTAGTTAGGCTGTTCCGGGTGCTTGCTTGTGCACAAACCAAAGGTGCCCACCCCCAGGTCTCTATAATATTCTGGTCCCTGGATATGACTCAAAGCCAACTTTAACTGTAAATGTATGTGTTTTTTTTGTTATAGTACCAAATAAAAATGCATAAGTTTAATTGTTTAATACTTTGGGTGTGGGTTTAAATCCACAATAGTAACAGATGCCTGTTGTAACGAAATCCACTAATTACTGTATATTTGTGTTTAATTCATAGTTGTTTCTGCTTAAAAAATGCATTGACATACAGACTGTAATGAAGTTCTTGGGGAATAAATTTTATGAGCACAAAGGGTCAGAGAAAGTAAGAACACTGAAACGGGATGGTCAGGAAACAGTCTGCCCTGCCTAGACTACAGGCACCATGTTCACAGAAAAAATAGCCCAGAGAGCCTCTGAATACACACACACACATACATGAATACACAACAGCTTTGCTTCTGAGACACACCCAAACCTCCCTGGTCTTATGTCAGCCCATCCTGAGAGAGCCCTCTGCTTAAAAACATTGGGTCATACAGAACATTGAGGTCACACCCAAAATGTGGCAAATGACCCATTTGGTGACCCATCCCTCCCTTTTCCATTTTCTCTTAATTCTTTCTCTATGTCCCTCTGTCTATCTGCCTTTCTCTCTCTCTCTGATTCAAAAGACTGCTGGCAAAGGCAAATGAAAAACCTGATGTAATGCCAATATTTCGCAATATATCTATATGCATATTGCTTGAATGGCTTGTGTTTTCTATTCAACACATATACGTCGATCATCCTTCAATCAACCTTTTGTGTGGAGGTAATGTAATATCGTCACAGATTGAAAGCTTGAATTAACACTAATGTCAAACGAGCGCAGACAAATGCCTTATTTCGATTGTGGGAGTTGTATGGTATGTATTTAGAACTAGTTAGCACACATCGTTGTAGCCTGCTGGCCTAAATTACCCTGTTCCATAAATGATCAGAATGGGATCAAATGATCACCTCATCTGGTTCATGCAAAAATCTCAGGGTGTTGTCTCTCTGCAAGAACTGCTAATCTAATTTCATTTGATTCCTTTGCATGCGAACATGTATTTTAAAGGGCATTGTTTTACATTTTGTTTTGATCTAGATAACAGGATGAGCATCATTACACAAAAGCAGATGAACCATTTAAGGTTTCAGTTTAAGGTTCCAGTGGAGGTTTATCTTATAACAACATTGTTTAATTTCAATCAGTTATTGACCTCTGGCTGTTCAATGAGTTTTACATAGATAATCATTTTGTGAAATTCAACATACTTAAGTTCACTATGAAGTTCAGTTCGGTAACTTTATAAGGTTTTGAGTATTACATAAGTGTGCACATTATTTGTATATTCATGTCAAATGGCAGGTTCAAAATGTTCCGAAAATTCAAATGTATTTTTCTAATAACTCTTAATATACAAGTGAGAGCAATGAAATTACACATTAAGAAAAGGGAGAGTTAGCTTATGTTATGTGTTTCTGTGTGAAAAGTTGAACTTAGGACAAGGGTGTTTTAAATAAATGTTGCTCCTAGAGGAAGGGCAAATTATCACAATTGGTGGCCAAAATGATGGTTTGATATCTTTGGTTAGGGATTCTCTTATTAAAATTGTTAATGTTTAAATTGAACTGAAACATTTATAAATACAAGGCTGATTTATGGCAGTTGTTTTGTGATTTATTGTGACTTCATTTCCTGGATAGTGTGACAACATTCCTCATTAGGTCAAAGCATGTCCAAGAACCTTTATTCCTTGGCAATACAGGCAGAATGTGGCAAATTTCTTCTCATTTTTTATCGTCACATGCTTTGTCTTTTACTAGCATTTAAAGATTAAAATCTCATGACACATGCTGGAGAAAATGACCCTAATGACGCTAACTATCACAAACTATTGTTAATGTATTCTATTTAATCAATAATATTAGTGATGTTTTCGTTCATATTGACACCTTTAAACAGTTGTTTTGAGAGAGCATTCACTTTTTAAATTTTAAATTGTTTCCTTTTTAAACACTATTTAAATATTAGTTTTACTGAAAAATGTTTTATGCTTGTCTTCTGTGATTTATCATGAACATTTGGTAAACAGAGAACCAATAAATCCCTCTTTCACTTAAACTGTCATATTTACAGTCTGGTTACAGTGTGTTTTCTGTTGGGCCTGAAAAGTTGATGACAGTGACATGATCCAGCAGTACTGAAATTGAAACTGTAATATAACTGAAACTCTGTGGAATTTCTTTGAATGTTTTTTAAACTTTCTGAGGAATTGGACTAAGGTGCTGCTTGGAATGTAGAATTTCTTGTCACAACTATAAATAGCAGTCAGAATGGCTCCAAGATTTGGCTTGTTTAAAAAAAAGCATCAATTAATATTATTATCAAATATCAATTATATTTAATACTAATGATAGTAGTCACTAGCCTTTGTGCTGAAATTTGTACACAGTAATACATGCATAATATATATACAAGTACATTATACATATATAATGTCCAACAAACATACACATAGAACGCAATGTGTTTCTTGTACAGGTGTCAAGTGTTTATGTAACCTGTGTTTTTGAGGCTTCTGCTTGACACATTTTTTAGGATCTGCAAATTAGATGCTTGGGTGTGGTTGTATTTGGAATTGGTGAAACTTGTGATGACTTTGGAAGCACGTTCTTGCTCACGTTTTAACAAGAACATTTTAACTACTGGGACAGAAAGTACCATAAAACCATCATGCTCTAGGGCACAATGGTTGTAGCTCTGGGGTTTGCAGCAGCCCAGATGTTTAACCACTAAGCCACACCCACCACTTCAGTCTTTTTCACTCACACACTTATTGTTTTTGTTCTGTTGTTGTGATTGGTCATAGCAACAACAGTTTGGCTTATAAAACGCTTCTGTCTTTCTCAACGTGTCTGTACTGTATATACCATCGGCATAACGTAGATTTATTCGTTTGTGCTGTAACCAAACTATGATGACTTCACCTTAAATAAATTCATACAATAACAATATTGTTTAAAAAGATACGTACAGTATGTCTTTGTTTATGAAATCCACTGAGATTGGTTTCCAATTACACCTCTGGAATGAAAGTTTCCCCCAAGACATTTTGTTTGTTAGGGGTCTGAAACATGTTTAAACTAAAATAACTAGTTTGATTACAAAGGAATAACTCATATTTAATCATTTCACTTGAAAAGGTTATTGCTCAACTTTCAAGAAATCATATTTTCCCACGTATATACAGTACCAAGGCCCAAAGTGTCATTGTCAATTCATGTTAAATTATTACCTTAATTTCAGTATATGTGGGTAGATAAGTATCTAAGTACATTCTGATAGTACCAGTCAGCCTCGGTAATCAATAACCCATGATTACTTTCAAAACATGAAATGTGGAATGACCATTCAGCCCTGTTACACTCCAATTAGTTGATTGTAACATGTCTCATACACATATACACTTATATTAACACCAAAGAACATTCATTTTTACTGTCAATACTTTGTGGCAAAAAATTAAGGGGAAGAAAGCAGTGGGGTTGAAACAAAAGTAGGAACAAAAAGAGATTTAAAACAGGCATTTGATCAAAAACATACTGTTAAAGAAACCGATTGTTTCATTTCAGATACAGAATATACTGTATTGTGTTTGCTGGATATGGCAACTTTTATTGTCTAACTAGGACTTTTTATAGGCCTATATATCACTATATATCACTTTTTTATGGGCCTATATGTCACCATGGTGAATATCACTCATTACTGTCATATCTTTCTTTGCCAGAAAGTGAATAGTACTTGACATCTTTCTCTCTTCGAGGTTATTTTGGCTTGACTGTGCAACATTTCTAATGCATTTGGTGTTCTTGTAGAAGAACAGATATTGTTAATAAAAGTGTAACATTCAAAAAAAAATAGCTTCTGAGCTCATCTGGTAGAACATGCCAGTTACAACGACAAGATCATGGGTTCAATTAACAAATTACAAGCAATATGTTAACTGTACTGTAAACTGCTTTGGATAAGCAAAGTGTCGGCCAAATATGTAAATGCTGGGTAATGCATGAAAGGAAGATGAGGTTCAATAATATAAGTGCTATATGCATAATATGCACACAGAGTCCTATTAAGGAAGTCTGCGTCCATCTTGGAACACCTCCAGGCAGCTATTTTAGTCAAACATGACCAAGTCTTATCTACTTGAAAGGGAGAAGACAGATATCTCTAAAGATATCTCTTTGAGCTATAAAAAGCTGGCCAGCAGGTCGCTTCACCTACAGCGCATGCGCAAAGGCTGTCAAGTACCTCACAACGCTGTACAGAACCTCTCCCAAAAAGAATTGTGTTTAGCCATTGACAATTGGCTAATTCTACTAGAAGGCAGGACTTTGCTTTTGCTAAAGTGAACATATTGAGCATTGTACTTTCCCCCATTCGTATTAACAGAACTGCGGCATCTTGTTAATTCTATGATCTTTAATGTACAGACACTCTGTCGTGGATGTGAATGAACATGTTGGTGTATGAACCTCTACTCCTTTGAACACACCATATTTCACTTTGCACAGAAGAAACTGTAAACGTTGCATATATTCTGCACACAGCTAGCTGAAACTCAAATTCACTTTACCAACAGAGGTTTTGGGATATTTAGTATATATAAATTAAATAGACTGACAGAGAGATGTGTGTGTGTGGTGTGCTTTCATTTGTGTATAGAACAATATTATACTGTAAATGTCCTTGTTATAATTCGTTTGAAAGCAACACACACCACTACAGTTCCAATGAAAACACGAAACTATTGCACAACCTGTAACAGCCGTGCAGACTCATCTTTCTGCGTTTATACCTTTTTAATTCTGTGTGGCGGCTGGTTAATGTTTCATGGGTTTGCCAGGCAATTCTAAAATGGTAACAAAGATCTTACATTAAGGACCCCCCCCAGGAGGGTCCTCATTCTGTTGGGTGAGGTCCCTATAATATGTCTTCATTAACCCTTTACAAGTGTTGCTTAAGGGGTGGGGTTTAGCCATGTGCAACTTTAGGACCTGTCTTTGTGAAGTATTTAAAACTAATAAATATCAGCTGTCATTTTTAGCTTGTCACAGCTGCCTGTTTAACCTCTTGTGTACATATCTGTGTATTACAGCAGGTCACATTTTTAACCTGCATTTTGCCAAGAGCTGAACGTATCTATGAACATAATCGTTGAAGTTAAGAAGTTCAGCTGCAGTACATATTAGGGCATTAAGATAACCAATGAAACTGTATGAATGAAACTGTAATCAAATTATTAATCGCATACCAGAACAAAATGTCACACCCAACCAACTCCTTAAAAAAATCTCATACTTTCACCTGTGAATCTGTGAGTCATATGTGGCGAATTAAAAGCGTGTTGTAACTGTTACATTCTCACACCTGGCAGAATAATTTGTGGTTTTGAAATGTAAATGTGGCATAAAATGGCATGATTTAAAAACAAATACTAGACCATGTTGTTCTTTCTAGAGGGCAGAGATCCAGCCCTTTAATATTATGTGTGTGCGATTTATATTTTTAATAAGCCACATGTTGAAATGCAATTGTGTGAAAGCTATTAAATCATTGAAGGGTGGCAAACGCCTCAGTCAAATGATGTCTAAAAGTCAGATCTGTTCATGAAAAGAACAAACACATTGCATTATATGCTTGTCAAAGCAGTTTTTCCACTAAATTTAAAACCAGTTTTAAAGAATTAAACTGGGTGACTAGTCAGAGTATCTGTCAGTGAAGAAGTATGATAACCAAAAACATTTTGCAACACACTTTGTTGTTCAGTATAGTGTGTGTATATATGTAACTATATATGTTTATATAGTTACATATAGAGTATATATAGTTACATATAGAGTATATATATATATATATATATATAACGATTTAATATCTATATATGTAGTTATATATAATTATATAGTATGCTCATTATTCCTTTAATAATTATACATCTGTCATTTAAAATGAGAAAGGAAAGGTTCTTAATTATATACTTTTCAAAGTACGTCATATTTTCTTTCTGTCATTGTTAACACCCTCCTCATTTGCTACCCATTGTATTTTCTTTGATTTGTTTTAATCATATCTCTGCTGTGGGAGTTTCATAAGTTTCAACAGAAAATGTATTGTATACTATAAATGACTAACTGTACAGATAGAGAATGCTGGATTTTATGTGTGTGTTTGCACATGTATGTGCTTGTGTTCTGTCCAGGCACAGGTGTCCACATTAATTACAACCACTAATTAAGATTTTACCCAGCCTGTCTGGTTTCTTTAAAATAATATATTTGTGTAAAATAAATAAAATAATTGTGTGTAGTAAAATAATACACACAAATGATTAGTGATCTGATAGGGCCTACGTTTTGGGCTTGTGAATAAATCATTTATGATTTAGCCTTACAGGTTCAGCTTAATTTAAAAAGCACAGAATTAATGTTAAATCATTGTGTTTAATTTGGCCAAAATTTCATATGTAACTATTACTAAAACATCTGCTCTTTCCTTTAAAAATTGTATATTGTTGATTCCTGATAATAAATGTAATTGTTCACACCCCTACATGAGATAAGATAAGTGCAGTTGTTCTTTCTCCCATGACATCATTAGATGAATTCTGATTGGCTGGAAAAAATAAGTATGGAAGCAAAGATGACATCATGGACAATCTAAACATACATTTTGTTCTATTTTAGGTACAATGTGTAATGACCTAATGACTGAAAAAATTTACATTCAAGATTGTTTGTCACCCTCAACATCTTTTCCATTACAGATTATGGCAAACTGTCCATCCTAAAGACATTTGAGGTAAGGTGTTTTCTATTGTGCATTTACACAGAAAAATGACACCATCTGCTTTATTATTATATTGTGCTAATTAATTATTGACATAAAAGCTCACATACTGTATCCGAGGTTAGGCCTGAAAAACCTTCTGTGCCAGTTTATACACTCACTCGTTAACTCACCACTGATATACAAACACATTCTGGGATCCGCACACACACACATACACACACACACACACACTGAATTAGGCAAACACATTGATGGTTGGCATATCTGTGTGCTTGGAGTGTTGCCAGTATCTTCCACACCCCTAACTGCCACAAGGAAAATAAAGTTACATATGGATGTTTATTAAAACATTATCACAGTTGCAACCGTGCATTTTGGCTGCGTCTCAGCAAACATAAATACAGTATTATAAAGCACAAAATGAGGTGTGCCAGGATTGTGCCAAGATGCTTCTGGCTGGTTTTAAGGATGAAAGGGGCTGGCAAAGAAATCGGATACCTGTCATTTTTAATAATATATATACAGATTTAACAATAAATAGACTTAAATATATATGCACCTGAATGGCTGATATCTTAAAAACACAGTAGCCAGATTGGATGTTGAGTTAAAAAGTTCTTTCTAAACTCTTATGATATAATCAAACAACTATGTGTGTGTGTGTGTGTGTGTGTGTGTTAGACAGAAATATATGTGTGTGGGTGAGAGAGTTGGGGTGAGTGTAACTCTTCTGAAAGACTTTGGTAACGCTAGTTTGAATGTGAAAGGTTCTGTTCTTTTTTCTGGGTAAACAGACACAGGTTGGGTTCATGTGTACTGACGTCATCAGGTAAGTGATACCTTATTGTTGTTGATGACATGGCATAAATCCATTAAACAATTAAACAACTCCAGCAACTAACCTATAGACACTAACTGTGTGGACAGTTATATATATATATGAATATCTGTGTCAAAATACTTAATAATTCACAATGTTGACAGGTTCAGTTCGGGTACAGTGTACAGCTGTATTTGAACCTGGATCTGTTGCTTCCTGCAATATTAACTCATTATTTATACCTTACATTCTTCCAACATCATTAAAGATTTAACTATTATAAAACACAATTCGTAAATCATGTAAAGTAATTTGTCTTATACCGTTGTTGCAAAGCAAGGCGACCTTTATGAGTGCTTGTTAGGTCTTTGAAACTCTAAGAGGCGTGTCTTGCCAGGAAAGGAGAGATAGGGAGACGAACAGAGAAGGAAGGAAAGGGCGGAGAGGGAGAGGCAAGCAGGCAGGCAGGCACGGGCTGCACACACCCAACCCCTGCCCGTCCCCGGCTGCGCGTAGCTGGAGCCAAGAGCGCGCCCGTAAGCGCCCCACCCTCACCTCCTGCGACTAGCGTCCAGCCCATCATGTGATATGCGCCCCGCTGTCCCTAGAGACTTTAAACACTTTGACAAGAGGTTGTTTCGTAACTCAGAGAAGTGTTTTGGCGTCAAAAGTTTGCCGTCCTTGCTGCAAGTGTGTCATTTGGATGTTTCACGCTGTTGTGACTTGGCTTTTGGTCGTCTGTGGTCCTCTTGCGAAAACTTTTAAACGGCGCGATTATATTTTGAGGAATTCTACTCTTAACATCAGCTGGCAAGTAAGTTACTATATTGATCATTGCTTAAATTTTAAAGACAAAATTAGGCACTCCTGCTATAGTTTAAAACTTTTAAATCTTTTATGCGTCGCGGAGTTAAGACTGAATTTAAAAAAACAAATGCATACGCTTTATGCATATTTTTACGTTTTGTATCATCTGTTTATCAGCTAATATATTTGTTGTGTAAATGTACTTTCAGTCTATGTCATGTGTTTGTTTTCTTTTTTTTAACTATTGCTCTCATGGCACCTGGTGTTTTAACTGTTGTGAGTGGCGTGTGAATGCTGATAAGGTGAAATTACCTAATCATCTGTCATTATGTGTGTATTCATCCATTACTAAAAACCGTCACTAAGTGTATTAAAAACGAGTTATGGGTAAGATTAATGTAAGCATCTGGACTAGATCTGATCCAAATCAACGTGAATGACAGTTTAGCACAATGCATCTTGTCTTGTATTCTGTATTCTTCTTACCTCTACCCATACTGTACCCATAGGTACCAGTGTTGATACTGTTGCAGTTGTAAACTACTGTTCTTTCCTGGTCTTTAGGTTTAATCTTCGATCTTTAATCTATCAGCATAAATAATTGATACACTCTTGTCTGGTAGTCCATAGATCAGCCAGAGCATAATTATAAATGTCGTTTTAATTTCATTTATAATAATATAATATATAATAAAATGATATAATTTAATAATAAATGTCATTTTGACTTGTTTTTTGTGTCCACCTAGAGAAAAAAGAAGGATTTCTTTGTAACACATTAAAATAAGTTAAATTATTAACAAAATCCTAAAATGTTTGACAGGTCTGTAGTTAATGTACATTCATATGGTTATACATGTCATGAATCTTTGATTTAAATACTTTCATGTATATTTGCATCTGAATGTTCAGAAACTGCTTTTCTGCTGAGACGTTATGTAGATTTAATTACTTATTAATGGCGTTGTCAAGTTTTTATTGTAAAGTAAACTTCCAACTGCAGCCTGATTTACTTGCTCAGTGTCATCTGGATTATTTATAGGTTAATATTACATTCTCTTTGACAAGATGATGCATGACAAATGCTTTGACTGGGTTGAATGTTTGCATTTTGGTTAAAAAACACTCATCATGTAAACTTCTGATTGGCTTCTACAAACTCATCAGTTTGGCTTTGAATCAACTTGGGCTCTGCTGTACGGTACCATGTGTGAGAGTACATAATACGATATCCTGTCCATATTAAGATTAGACTCATATATGTGTAAGGGGTTGATGTAACTTTTTAGGTGCAAAATTCCAATAAAAAAATGTTGCTCTCTTAGTTCTGTTCTCTCTCCCTCTCTCTCTCTCTCTCTCTGTCCCCTTCCCTCTCTATACTGGGTCAGTAAGGCTGTTGTATCCTGAGCTTTTGTTTCAAGGCTGAGGTTTGCGTCAGACATTCCATTTGGCACATGGAGCCTCTTTTCCTGTTTTCAGCATTTGAGGGGAGGCTGCCTATGGGGAGTGAACACACACACACACACACACACACAGACCCTCCACCCACTGACATGACTTTTTCCTTGGATCGATACTCTGATGTTATTAGAACACACACACACACACACACACAAGCTATTCTTTCAGGATCATTTTCATCCTCGCATACCATTGTTAAAATCTTTATCTCTTCATCGAAAGACCAGAGAGGAAACTAAGCCCCCCATGTAGCAGAGCTCCCCTAATGCCTCATAGTTCCACTACAGTATATGGAAACAATAACATACACCCACCCAGAGACATTTTGTTTTTCTTGCTACATTTGGTAAGATGGATCTTATCTGTGAGGTTTCCAATTAATATGCCAATGTTGTGATTATCTCTTATTAATTATTAATTTTTGACAGATGTACAGTGGTCATTGGCCATCATGCTGATTTATCCAGAGTTGTTAAGCTGGGTTTGGGTTTTAAGTGGACACACTATTAGATCCTGTACTTTGTAATTTTGGTTTTCAAATTCACTTTTGTCAGCAAACTGGACCATTTCTCTTTACTAGGAAACTCTGTTGAAGCGTAACCCTGGCATTCTGTGGTTTTGTGTGTGTGTATATTAACAGATTTGACTACTTCACTGGTTTGCTATGTAGAGTGAAGAGCATTTTTTAAGGTATCATGCATGATAGATTTGACTAAATTCAAACAGCTCCAACTGTTCGTTTGCACAGCCTTAAGTCAAACACTTCATGCAGTTTAGGAAAAATGATGACGCTAAACCCTAAAGATGTGCTCATTTACTGGAAATGCTTTCAATCACCGGAGAAAGGCCGTGTGATTAAAGTTAGTACTATAATTATAGTAGAATTAAGTATTAAAATACCTTCCTTTTAATTGGTCATAGAATCATAATTGGCGGTATTTGATGTGTTATGAAGTTTTAGTGCTAGTTGGCACTCCCCTCTCGCCATAACAACCACATCTAGCAGAGCGTGTGCTAAGCTGTTCATTTTATGAGATTGTTAAGATTAAATGACAGTTGTGTGAGTTTGTCTGTGTGTATGTGTGTGTGTGTGTGTGTGTGTGTGTGTGTTTTGTTGTTGTTAGCTGTGAAAGCTTGATTCATGATTAATGTAGCAGGTTCAGTCAGACTCTGCCAACTTAAAAGCCCTGGAGGACAGTTGTTAACACCTCACTGGATCATATTCTCAAATAAAGAATTCTTAGGAAAACACATCAAATCCATGCAAAACCCCCTCTACCATTTATATTTCTCCAGTGAGGTCTGTACATGTGCAACATGTTGTGGCAGTATAATGTGAAAATTGACTGTTTGTAAGATTTCCTTAGAAGCAGAAACACTTTGGAAGCTTTGATGCTTATTCAGACAAGTTGAAAAGAAAAGCTGAGCTTTAATAAGTGCATGTAGACACTTTTATTTACAAGAGTCTGCCTAACAGTTACAACCCTTGTAGATTTTTAAGTTGTAAGGATGTTTCAGCACATGCTATGTTTTCTAAATTTTGGAATGAAATTTAAAGGGACAGTATACCCTAAAACCACAAATTCTGGCATATACAGTATATTAATGGTTTTAATGAATTATTTATTAATATGGCAGATATAGTCCTCTATGCTTTTCACGCCTCTATAACTTTTCATTCTTTCACAGAGCACAAAAAGCATGATGTTTATGTTAATCTTTTCCACAGAATGAACGTGAATAGGGACTGATGCTGTCAAGTTCCAAAAACAGCGTAAACACCATTCAATTATTATTAAAGTATCCATATAACTCTACGTTCAAGTTTTCTCAAGCCATACAATAGTAAGAGAGTGACATATAATAGTGTGTGAGAGACAGACCGAAATTTAAGATGTTATTTGTCGTCAGATGCAGCTCTTGAATCTCATTTGTGTTTGTGTTTATTAAAAATGCCTGGTGAAGCCATGTGACACCAGGTTTGACAAGTTTGAATACACAACAGTGTGAATGAGATATGAGAGGACAACTGTTATGATTTTTTACAATGCTTTTGGAGCTTAACAAAATCTCATTCATTTATGTTATTATGTGTTCAAGAAATAAAAAAAAATGAATGGAATTTAACTAGTCTGTTTTGACTCGTCCTTTGTTATTGTATCTCTTTAGTTGTGTTAAACTCTATACTGTTGTCATCAGGTTTGAATGTGTATGTGTATTTGTGTGTATGTTCTGTTCTGTGTATGTTTTGTTGTGTTAACCCACACCTGACCCCGAGGCCTGTGGGAGTGTTAAGCATTTCACAAGCCTGAGTGTGTGTACGTGAGTTCGTGACTGGCATTATCTCTTGCAATAGTAGCACTGTTTATATGTACGTGTGTGTGCACATATGTCTGAAAGAGCGAGTGTTCTGTTTGGTGGGAGTGTATTTGGACTTAGTGTCCCTAGTATGGATTGTTTTGTATGTGTGTGTGCTAACAGCACCACCCTAGGTTAATGATTGTATAAAGAGACTTTACATTCACCTCTCTCTCTCTCTCTCTTTCTTTCTCTTTCTCTCTCTCTAAGACTTTGGACTGTAAAAGCACTCAAATGTTATTGAGTCTGCCTCACGGCTCACTGATGAAGTGTCCCACATCCGGTCCTGCTAAGTCAGTGTTCCCCACTGAATTGCATAGAAAACATGTTCTGTGTAATTCTACTTTTTAAGAAATAGTACATCGGAAATGAAAAGCGTGTCATTTTTTACTTACTCCCATGTCATTCCAAACTGGTTTGACTTTTTCCTTTTGTGAAGTTTTGAAATATTTTACTGGTCAGATCCTTCCGTTTAAATTGCATGAAGAAGAGAACCAGTACAGTATTAAAAAGTCTTATTCAATACAGTCTTATTGTATCACAAAAAGAACATTGTGTATGTGTTAGAAATAAGTACATTAAAAAAGTGTGAGTGAATGAATTTTCATAGAGATTTTTATGTAAACTACATTTTTAAAATCAATAAATTGTTCAATCAGTAACCAATATTAAACATAGGCTTTAGCTCTTGAGGGTAAATTTTTCTTAGGGTATTCTTTGTAGCCGTACTCTTTGTGGACTTACATGAGCACATCACCAGCTGTATTGTGTTTACAAGATAATATCTGAGATATCTGATGAGCTTATGCTATTGTACACCTTTCATCCCAAGCCTTCAGCTTCCTTTTTGTGTATTATAACCTTGTTATCAGTGTTATATAATAAGAGAGAACACCTGGTGTTAAGGTGAACCAATTACAAGTGGATGGCATTAATTGTAATTGTAAATGTGCTCCACAGTGTTTAGTGATCTGAAAACTCAAACCACATTTAAAGTTATTAACAAATGTATATGACTATATTCATTTAATTAATACAAAAGCCGATGCGTCCTATTCCACTAAAATGTGCGGTGATCTGGAAATGATTTATTACAACCAGGATCTTTTCTCTTTGTATTTGTACCGCACTGGGTCGATGAGGTTTAAAAAGCCCTCTCATAACTTTATAATCTTATGTACCGTCACACACAAACGCTGTTCATAGCCGTGGGCATTTCTCACTTCCCCTGTACTTTAAGTGATTAGTGTTTCAACACCTAACTCATGCTTCTCTGCTTCTGTGTGCTTGGAATGAGGAATGACTTCCTGATGGCTCTTGGTCTCTGTAATAGTGCCGTTTGTGCATGTAATAATTCTACCTTCTCACGTAGTTAGTCATAGAAAGTCACTTCTAGTCGTAGTTAGTCACTCTTTTCATTTCGTTTTGTTAACTTAGCTAATGCAATTCACCATATGGTTTATCTTAAAGGTGCACGACTGTTTATAATCAACTGACCTTAATCTTTTATGTTTGTTTCCCAGAATTCCAGTGGCGGCAGCCATGCTCATGTGTGATTACCCAATAAAAACAGAAATGGAGACGGTGAGTACGGTTCTTTTCATAACAATTGCATTTATAATTACATAATACCATACAAATTGTTGTTAAACAAATATGTTCTAATTATGTTCTAATAAGATAGGGGTTTTGTAAAGATCACTTCTATTATCTTAAGCAAGTTGTTTTTGGACCGATCTGAAAGGTTCCTCAGCCTTCCTGATGCTTGTCTGCTTCTTAAGATCCGGTTTACGTGATTTTAAAGAAAACAATGCTTTACTTTCCGTTTCCAATAACAAACCTGCTTTACCAACTAACACACAATGGGCTGCATGGCACACGGCCATATAAGCACCCCGGTCTCGGGTCATCAGCGTGTGTGTTTATTCAAGTGCAGTTACAACATGCCAGAGAACCTTTGAATTCTGGGTAATAGCACAAGATTGCCTGTTATTTGAAGGAAAGTAAGAGAGAGGAAGTGACCCAGGTCAGGTTTAAACTCAGGTCCTCGTGAACCCACAGTGCTTATATGTACATAGTCCACTGCTCCATCTTCTTATACCGACTCACATGCTCTCTTTCTTTTTGGACAACTACAGATGGCCATGCATTCCTTTCTTATTATGTTAGAAGTTTATGTGGGGTGGGAAGTTGAATTTGGCTCTTACTCAATCATACAAAGTTGGACATTTTTTGTCAGTTTGTATTCTCCAGAGTCAATTGCTGCTCCACACAGCTGCTTTATGTGATGTGTGTGTGTGCTTGTGTAATTATGTACATGTGAATGTGTTAATATGCTGGAAAATTTGCAGGGTATTTAATCTCACTCTCTCTCTCTCTCTCTTTTACAGTCATTATATCAAACTTACCCCACCCTGATTAAACCAACATCTGAGGCATTTAGGGTTGTTTTGTCAACTTCCATGACCACTACCCCTTCCGCCCACTTGTACCCCGCTCACTACCACCCCCATTATCAAACACACTACACTTACAATAGCCCCCCTCACACACAACCTCAGTCCCACGATCCCCATCACTCCCAAAACGAACCCGTTGACCTATCCGTCAGCAAAAGATCCTCTGTGTCATCTCCTTCATCATCTCTGTCATCATCATCACCCAGAGCCACGCCGCCCTCCCCATACGAGCGTGTCAGCCCAGTCATGCGCCCTCGACTCGGCTCTGGATCTATGACAGGAAGTGTTTCCGGGTCATCCCAGACAAGACAGTTGACCCCACCATTGGCACTTCCTATTCCTGCGGTAAGAATCCTGGTTTGGCAGTGACATGCATTTCCCAAAACATTAATTTCATCCGAATGCCAAAAAACTGAAAAATAAGTTCATGACATAAAAGAAATCATTTTTCCGAGGTCATATCTTCAAAATGATTACTAAAAATATTGACAGACAATCATCCGTTACCAATAATCATGAACAAATTATGATATTACTTAAAATCATGGTTAACAGACCAAGATATCACCATGGTACCATGTTAAACTGGTAAATGTTAACCATTGACAATTTTGGTATGTTTTTATTAGTATTTGAGTAAATCTATACTATGTATTCAAAACATTAGATTTGCACATTTTCGAGCCAGTACATTTGTTGTGTCTTACACCTTTGTATTATTGCTTTACAGCAGGTTTTGAGTCCCTTTGTACAGAGTTCCGGCATCATTCCTGTTATCCCCATGCTGCAACCGTTACCTGTCCTCTACCCCTCCTCCCTGCACCTGTCTCCCTCCATCATGATATCCTCTGTCACACCTGAAGATACAGGTGTATCTATCAGCCACAAACAGTGTAAGTAATCACACTCTATCACACACACACACAATGTAGCCATATGCATTTAACACATGCCGTCTCATATTCTCGATCTGATGGTTGACAGTTGGATAGCCTTACATGTGTTTGCGTGCTTAATTCATTTGTCTGTCATTTCTTTGACCCCAGTCCCAACAATGAAGTCAGAGAATCCCCCTGACAACCACGATGTCCTCAAGCCAATCAAATCCGAGCCCCGCCCTGAACACGCTCAGGATTCCCAAAGCCAGAATATAACCTCATCCGTCATTACTGTCCCACAGAATTACGAGTGAGTGCTAAACGCTCCAACACACACACACACACGTTTTCATGTTTTATGGGGACTGTATATACTGTATATTCTGTCCCCCTACACTAACCCCTTAACCTATTAAAAAACATAATTTTGTATGATTTATAAGTTTGTGGGGACCTAAAAAAGTCCACACATAATCAACATTTACTGGTATTATTATACTTGTGGGGACTTGTGGGGACAGATATTGCATCTTACAAGTAAAAATGGACAATGAATTATAACAGAAAGTTGGTTAAATGTCTTCATGTGTAAAAATCTCCGCATTTGAGACAGGCCACAGCTTGTTATTTTAGGGGGTTTTGCTGCACATCATTTATGGTTGCGTCTATCTACAGTCAACACTGTACATCTGCTCGTAAAAAACACCTATTGAACACCATATACAGTAGAAACCTGTAATTACACACACAGTCATGTAGACTTACATTAGGATGTAACTGCACATATATTACACATCTGTCTGTCTATGTTCATCTATCTATCTGTTCATCTATCATCTATCAATCACTTCTCTATTAAAGATCCATTCGTCTAACCATCTATAATAACCATTTAAAATATGAGAACAGTTTCTTTCACATTTAAATAGGGGAAGAGACTGCTTGACCCACTATGCAGGGTTCAAGTATGCATGTGTAAGCGTGGTGTGTGTGAATACGTTCTCCCATCTGATATTTCTTGCTGTTGCTCTGATAAAATCTCCCAGAATGTCGTTCATAGACAGTATGTCTCTGAATATTCTTCAAACCCTCATGGGGAGGGAACCCATCTGTGTGTGAGCATTTCCATGCGTGGGTTTTGTGTGTTTTATTTGTAGATGTGTATGCATGGTGTCTTTCTTTGGGTGTGGTATCATCAGTTAAACACATGACAGAAAAAAACGTTGAAATACAGAAAAAGGAGCGATTTTTTTGGCAAGGAAGGGTGGAGAGAGCGATTGATGGAGAGAGGAAGGGAGGAGGAAGGTGGAGTGATAATTTTACATTGGGTGTGGCGCCAAAAAACAGCTACTTCAGTAACAAAGGTCAAAGAGTGGAAAAATAAGCAAAAAAGTGATTGAAACGATGTAGTCTGACTGGAAAGGAAGGGGTAAGGTGTGTGGAGAAAGAGGAAGGGCTTGATTACAGAGTGTACTTTTTCAGGAACTTACAATTAAAGTTATTTTACTGTTGTCTTTGGTGTGTTGGTACCTCAAAAATAAAACACTGTAGTCAACATATTTAAAAAGAAAATATATAGATATCAAATCTATATATCAAAACCAACCCCCTGGAATTACATTAAACATAAACACTCAGACCCATATATATATATATATACACACACACACACATATATATATAAATATATATATATATACATATACATATATACTGTATATATGCAAGTCTGTAGGATTTTTTGTAAAATATCCATTTATGTCAGAGTTCTGACCCCTAGCGGTTAAAAATGAAAGGTGCACTTGGTGAGGCAAATCAGGATTGACCTTTTCTGTCTTTAACAGGGGAAACACGCACTCTGTAATCGTACGTCGAAAGGTAGAATCCCCAGATCCATTAAAGAAGCGTAGAATTCATCGCTGTGACTTTAACGGGTGCAATAAAGTATACACCAAAAGCTCCCATCTCAAAGCTCACAGGCGCACACATACAGGTAAATAAACAAAGATGGATGACATTTCTAATGCCCTCTTCTCACACGTATAACGTTAAACGAACTCTAAATATTTACCATTTTATTTATCCGTGTGATTATTTAGGAGAGAAGCCTTACAAGTGCTTGTGGGAAGGCTGTACGTGGAAGTTCGCCCGCTCTGACGAGCTGACCCGTCACTTTCGGAAGCACACGGGCGTGAAGCCATTCCAATGCCCGGATTGCGATCGCACCTTCTCACGCTCCGATCACCTCGCCCTGCACAAGAAGCGCCACCTGCTGGTTTGAGCGCAAAGCTGCAACACGCGAACTGGGCTGAAATTGCACCTTCCTGCACCCACCTATTGCGCAACAGTAGAT
>JAZGTJ010005743.1:0-26682 GCA_036877575.1 Botia almorhae
ATAGTTTCAGCACTCTTAAAGCGCAATAACCAAACAAAACTGCATAAGTGACTGGTATAGTGGTTAGATAGATCTCCTGTTAAACATACAAACCATCTACTATAGAGATATATGGCTGCAGGCAAATATGACTAGCAGCGAGTACCTTTAGGGCTTACGGAAAAGATCGTTGGAACGGAGTGCTGCTCGGATTATAAATCAAGACGGAAGCGTTTCCCAGAGTTCCTCGTGAAACCTTTCCTTTTCTTCTCACTGGCTTTCCAGATAATAAGTATTCCGGCCCTTTTCTCCTCCTCGCAGCTGCGCTCCTTGTTTAGGCTGACTTCACTTACTTAGCAGTGTCCATTTTAGAGATAATAAAACAAATGGCCGCAGATGAATTATATTTGACAGTTTAGTTTCCAAGTGTAAGTATCAATTTCCTTCACAGGCCCGAGATATCAGAGAGACAACTGGAAGACCCCAGCTGCACTTATCTGAAATTCGAAAGGCCAATCATTGCCTCTTCCGCTGATAAAACACTGTACACTCGTATCGCTCTGTCCTCGCATTATTTACTAGTGATTTGTTGTTTGGGAGTAAATTGTCACATACGCACCACATTGGCTCTGTAGTGTGTTAGTTCAGTCTGTAGTTCAGTTTCAAAGCCTTGTGGGATACCTAATCCCAAAGTATACTTCTGTTGTTCGCTGTCTCAGACACACGCAAAGTTTTTTATGGAGCTGTTTTGTGCGCCACAGGGGAAAATAACAGCATATGGGTTTGGATTGGCATGAGGGTAAGTGGATGACTGGTTTTTTTTTTGGGTGTACTGTGTGGGTGTACCGGCCAGATTTAATAATGTGTTCAGCTATCAATAGACTGTAGTCCTTTTAGTCTATAATTAGTAGAATGTTTTTTAACATTATATATCATATATATTAACAATGTTATTCTTAAGTAGTTACTGGAAAATTAAAAAAAAAACTTGAATGAAAACGTGTTAAAATAACATTCTTATAACCAAGCAGTAATGTGAATTTAACGTTTAAAGAAACTGGACATTTGGAACGTTCCTAGAACGTTCAAAATAAAAATTTTTACATTTTTGTTACTTAATAGAAATTAGGAGGAAATGTTAAGGAAACGTTCTTACATCTTAAAATTGTTAGCTGGGTTAGTGATTGCTATCCAAAAAGATACTTTTTAAACAAGAGACATTAAAACAGCATAACAAAAACCTACCCTGCCGTTAATGTATATTGTGCAAATGCGGGGCAGTTTCTCACAGTGTGGGTCAGGTACAAAAAAGAACTTCTCACCCATTTCATCGATGAGGCCAAAGATTAGATATGGCCAGAGAATTATCTGCCCATTACTTATCATGATAAACTGTGCACCACCAGCATCAATAAGGGACTGTGTTGAAGCAATCCAATTAAGACATGCAAAGCTGGAGCCTCATTAGAGTGAAGATCCATGATGACGCTAATGGCTTCTAAGCGAGATCCACTCCTGAATACTGATGACTGCTGCGCATCACCTCGCACAGGTGAGCTCTCAGAAAGGTCATTTTTATTGTCATCCAGCCACAGTTTAGCATTCAAAGTAACAGTGGGCACTAAAACGAAGGCTGTATAATCAACTTCAATTAAAAATTCGTGGTCAATTGTACAAACCCACTAGAGAAATCAGCATCGTTGGTGGAAAGATGATTAACTGATAATAAGATTCTAGTCGTGGTGTTTTTCCGGTGAGAGTCTTCGGTTATGAGCGGCAGAGACCGTAGCTTTCTCCCCAGCCAATCACATTCACTCATTGCCAAACACTCAACAAACGCAGATTAAAGAAAACCTCAGTGATGTCACAATCAATTACCGTTGGAGATACAGGAAGAGAGACATCAATGAAGACACAAGAGGTATGCAATCAAACTGCCCTCATGTTGAAATTAGTTAAGCAAATCTATATTTATAAATGTGTATCTTGTGCATCAAAACAGTGATGTAATTTCTTGAAAATGCACCTTATTTATTTAGTGGTTCTTGCCTGGATTTACGTACCCTAGTTACGCAAAAACCAACTGTGGACTTTTTAGAAACATGATAGAAAATATCATAGAGACATGGGGGTGCATTCTATTGATTTGGCCACCTAGCAACCCCTAGAGCACTTGTGCAATTGCATAGCAACATGCTAACAACAACTCAGAACACCTTAACAACCATCTAGATCAACTGGCAACCACCCTCTGCACCGTACCCATTCGGAGAAGTTGACCTGTTGCCATGGTAACTAATATTATAATACAGTGGCCCAAAAACCAAACTAACCAAACATACAAATAATTAAAACACAATGCCGGATTAAATAAAACAAAGCTCGGGGTGAATGTTGTGAACAAAACCTCTTTTTGCCCAAAGATGCCAGTGCCTAAATTTTCTTGCTGAATGCGCGGGAGGGGGGGCAAAGGAATAACCTGACGCAACAAAGATGAAAACTGACAGCTAGTTGCATCTGTGGCATGTGAGTCAGTTTGCTGCTCCCCGTGGCGTTTACACACCAGCTGTTGCGGTTCTTCTGTGACCGCTCTGTGTTGCAGATTTAAAATGCCTATTCTCATGGCAAAGAGTTCAGGCACCTTTAAATTACTCGAAAATATGCTTTCCTGCTAGCCGATGCTTTGGGAGCTATCATTGAATGTCATAATACGTGATCGCCATTGTAATCTCTTAATACTTGTATATTCTTATGGTAAAAGTAGCGAAACAGTGGTTTGCAGAATGTCATCTGGGGCAAGTTTACGATGTATACCATTATCAACAATATTCAATTCCTGTAGTTTCTGTTCCTGTAGTTCAATTGGCCGAGCATTGCGCGAAATGTCGGTTCACACATAAGTTACAAATCAAATGTAGCTTAAATATACTGTTAGTCACTTTGGAAGTGTCTGCCAAATGCATACATGTAATAAATGATGTGTTTTACAAACAATTGGTTATTTATTTTCATAGAGTACGTTGTGCTAAAACACCCATGAAGTTGCTTGACAGATACAGTTTTCTGTCCTGTGCTGACTTCTAGAAAGCATGTGATTGGCCAAAAGTTTGTGTCGTTTAAGATGACTCATTAATGCTTTTGAATGTGTTTATCTGCTTACCTTTGTTTTACCAGTGTTTGTGTACACTACTGTACAGATTAAAGCTTCAAAGCTAACACAAATAAACTAAAACTACAAACTCCTTTGAACAGTTTTGATTTAGTTTCTTTTTTAACTGCATGTTTGCAAATTTAAGCTAGCATTTATAAGCCATTAGTGGTACTAGCGAACAGCAGGGTGTTATTGGTAATGCTACAGAAGGTGGAGATACCAAATATCATTTGTATTAAATAAACACAGGATAATAAATGCACGTTATGAGCTGTAATGCTATGCGAGTTGTTTCATGCCCATGCCATACAAAGCTAAAACAGTTTCATCGATGCACCACCGCATCTGCAGTATGAATCATTATAAATGAAACAGGGCAGAGATCAGAACAAAGCAGTGCGAGTGTGCAATGGTGTATGTTCATATGCAGCGTGGCTGTGCCTCAGGCAAGCACAGGCCTCTTGGTGTTCAATGCAGTGAAGCAGGACCTCAGTTTGAGCCTGGATCCAGAGTCTTGGCACCCTCTGCTAGCAGCATCTGCCAGACATTATGTGCTATATTCCTGGGGCAAGATACACCGTATTCACTTATGCCAAGACAGCAGAAGAGGCCAGCCAGTTGTGAAGCTTGTATTTTGCAAAATAATTCTGTGTTTATTTTCAGGTCAGTAAAGGGTTAAACTTTAATGCATGCGCGGCTAGTTAAGAGCTAATGATGTAATTCTACCTCCTTCTTCACTTCAGTGTCGTTTCCCGATTAGCCTTTCAAGAGTGCCGTTCAGTGCCTGTCAATCACGCAAGCGTATTTTGACACTTGAGTGAAAACACACATTTTCTGTGATGTAGGAACTGGGGATGAAAGATCTGTTTGTCTACAAGAGAAGGTACATGTTTTGCAGGTCCTGTTGTAATTTATATATATTTGTATATAAACAGTGTAATTTATGAACAGCAATTAAATTTGGTGCCACTAGTGGTACAGAAATCATAAACTTTACCTTTAAAGGTAGCGTAAAGGGTAGTTCGGAGAGGCTAGCAATAGCTTTGCAAGCATAAGATCCTGCCCTCCGTTCAGAGCGCTCTCCAAACCCCGCCTCTTACAATAATGCATGGAAGTATGCAAATACATAGTTTGACTGGCAAGTAGGACATCCTATCATTACATTCGGAACGAATGCATAAACTGCCTTTAAATCTCAAAAGTAAACTGCTTAAAAGTCTTTTGGAGGCCCCATTGTTCTCAGGCTGAACTGGGACTCAAGGATTCCTTTAATAAGTATCAATCCCATTTCATTTGCTGCTGTCATTGTGCTCCAACTCGCAACAATCTCGCAAGCATGTGTCCCGCAACTGATTTCATCTGTCAGCTCCACTGCATGCCCTGCATCCCTCCTCTTTGTATCAGTGTCTCATGCTCGCATCCCAAAAGGTTAATAACCCGCTGAAATGTCAAGGGCACGTCCGGGATGTGTCAGAGGCCCTGCGTGCTGGGGAAGCCAATGCATAAACCACACTTTCCCGGAAAAGTATTGAGGTTCGATTTAAATAAATGCGAGTGGCTTCAAATAGCCACATGTCCAAATGTTGTTGGCAAGGCGGCTTTTTGTTTATTATTTTATTGTGTTCGTAACTGTATAGGTTTGTCTGGGCTCAGTTACAGGTGATTAAATTAATTATCAACAATATATTTGTTTTAGCTGTTTTAAAAGTGCTCTTCTTTTGAATTTTCTTAAAGGTAGGTGCTTTGTTAATTTTAGTAATACAATTTTTACCATTTGTTTGTTAATTTATTGTCCATTAACTAATGTTGACATATACAACTTTCTATAATATTAAAAATGTATTACTAAATATTAAAATGAACTAATATTAATATATGTTGTAGAAGTATTGTTTATGTTCATGTTAACTAAGCTAGTTAAACTAATATTATCCAATAGGCCCAAAAAGTACTTCACACTATATATTTGAAGCCCACAGCTGTAAACCATTTGCAAGCATGTCAGTGGTGCAATGGCAGTGTGCTTCATGCCCTCCTGCTTCGGTGCATGTGTGTGTCTGGCTGGTTCATCAGCATTTTCTGTGCGAGTCTGAGACATGAGATCTTGCAGAGAGTTTACTGGGTGAGTTAATGATGTCATTCATCATTCTCAGGTCTGATCTGCACATGGACTTGGTCTGTTTTGAATTTTGACTATTAATTACATTATCTATGTATGTATGTATCTATTTATCTACATGTATCCATCCATCCATCTATAGGTGTCTGTCTATCTGTCTGTCTGTCTTAGCTATCTGGCTATCGCTATCATTGCTATTTTTCTTAAAAAAGGTGCATATTGTTCTTTATGCAGCTTCACATCTACACTGTGAGTGAAATCTGTTCTATTTCAGCATTCTAGACTCAATTTGTCTGCATGTGGGACACTCATTACAACACGTGACTCACTTTAGCGTTACCGTGCCTAATTCTCAGCGGTTGTCCAGCTGAGAATTGTTCTCCCGCAACATGCGCCATCCCACAATTAACTGCCTAAAACCAAACAAAACCTCCCATGTGTGGAGCGTGGGTCACACACACGTGCAAATACACACTCAGACCTGCGATACGTCTTCCACTGGCAAACCTTAATTACAAAGAGCAATTAAAAATACATTTCAAGACTGGCGGACAGCCCCTCGTTTATCAATGGCGTGGAATCCGCTATCAGGAGATTCGTTGATTAGTTAGCCTGCCTTTTCCTCTTACCATGCTAATAAAGTACCATGAGCAGCTCGCATCTTGTGTCAGGAGAACATGAGAACAAAAAAGTGTATTTGTACTGCATGTGAGACCACAGTCGGTCTCTCATGAATCTAAATCAGCCGTCAGAGAAGTATAACCTGCTGTCTGCTCAGTCAGATGAGTGTCGGATATTTGATGATAAAATCGAAACGTCTACGTCTTTTTGGTATATGTAAGCTACCCAGCTAACAATTTTAGGTTGTAAGAACGTGTCGTTTCCATTAAGTAACATTAAGTAACATTTTAAAAATGTTATTTTGAAAGGTCCAGGAATGTTTAAAATATTCCCGCAGTAATGTTACGTTTTTAACAGTATATCATATATCAAAAACAGTATTCTTCAGTTGTTACTGGAACATTTTAAAAACATTACAGTAAAATAACGTTAATATAACGTTAATAAAAAGCCAGACGTTCTACACATTCCTAGAACTTTCAAAAAGCATTTTTAATGTTTTTGTTACTTATTGGAAATGTTAGGGAAACGTTCTTACAACCTAATACTGTTAGCTGTGGAACCTTCACGTGTTGCAGTAATTGACTCGACATCTGAGTCTATCAGTGTTGGTTGAATTGATGTCTTAACCAAGAGAGACGCAGATGATAGTGAGCGATCAATACTCGGTCCAGTCTCAATTTCAGTGAAAAAATTAATCGGTGAACCGTACAGGCGATTCTCTTAACCGTCACCCATTAATCATGTTAATGTCTGAGCTACTGGGTGACAGGGAAATGTCATTGATTGTGAGAAATCAGCCCATTGAAGCATTGACCACTACAGTGCAAACATACTGGCTTGCTATGCACCCTCATTAGGCTGTGTGTTTTTAATTGTCTATTATTTTGACCTCTGATTGGCTATAGTTCATTCATGTTTTATGAAGTGCCATGAGTATTGATCACTTTATGAGTATATGGTTTAGTATTGGATGGGTGTTTATTTAACTACGACACTTTTAACCCTGTGGTAGTTTATGTAATTCACTTACCAAGAACATCCAGCAGTGTACATCACAAGAGAATCCATTATGTCAATATCATTCTGTGGTGAAATTTTTGACTTGGAATCTGGTCACCTCACACACTGAATTCTGCGCACATGAGCGCATTCTTTCCTGTGGAACGCCATACGCACGGAAGCGCAGGAATAATGAGTTTATTAGTGTTTTCCCAAATGACACTGCGTAACAACAGCATCACAGAACACAGATCATAACAGCTAGTAATTAATGGAGAATCTCTCTCCTCCGCACTCGTTTTTCTAGCTCCTACTTTCCGTGCACTTCCCTTCCTACCAAATAAGGAAGATAATTATCATCGTCTCGGTTCTGTTCATTATTCTTTGTACAATAAATACTCAATACATTGTCAGGCACAGGTAGCTAATTATTACACTGCGTTTAATAAGCTTTCAGGGATGTATTAATTGATGTATAATTAGTTGTGAGTTATTGGTGTCTACAGTAGGAACAGACTCTCTATAATTATGCCCAGATGGAAGATACTGAGTGTTGGATGATCATAGAGCGACTCAGCTGAGGATTGTTGAGGAATGATCTTTCACTGTGAAATCAAATAGAAATTATTTTGCATGTCTGGTTGTATCTTCTGTTAGGAAAAGTCAATACAGAGTCATTTCGAAGGTCAAGTCAATGTGATTGAGAATATATGGAAAATTATTTAACCAGCTAACAATTCTAGGTTGTAAAAGTGTTTCCGTAATTTTTAAATTAAGTAAGAAAAACGTTTAAAACGTCTCGTTTTTTAGACATTGTACAATATTAACATTATTGCTTGTTTAAAATAACGCTACTCTGACATTTTTATTCTGTAATATTTTTTATTATTACCTACTTAAGAATAACTTTTTTGATACATATAATATGTGACATTGAAAAAGTTTGATTAAAATTTTTTAACAATTTTAATAATTTGAGAAAAATTTTAGAGAATGTTAGCCAATGTTCCGACAACGTTTCCTGTTACCTGGGTATATGGTTAGGCTGTACTAGGCTGAACTACACTCTTTTACCAAAAATATAATCTGTAATCAATAAATTCATTAATTTGTATTTTTTGTTTTCAGACAGGTTTCCAAACTCATGAACTCATGTCATTGGTAGACCAAACACAAAGTCTCAAACCAAACCATTGGTGGAGCCAGCTGTGTCAGGTGCTTTCTAAAACAAGCATAGCATATATATTGATGTTTACACTTTTTTGGATAGGTCAGCTTTTAAACTGTTGCTAGTTCACTAACCAAGAGAATAACAAAATATAATTAATAGCTTATGTTGGTTATGGCTAGTTAGAACAAAAAATTTTTACATTATAGATACTGTTTAAATTTTATTAATTGTCGCTATATCATATCACACTTGGTTAGAACACTGTTTTCAATTAACTTTATCAAATAGGCAAAACAAAAAACTAACAACAGTCATTTAAATTCTCCAGAACCTTCTGCAGGCATAGATTCCATGCGGAGACGAATGTCAATTGTTCACACGCATAATCTTCTGTGTTTATTTCCATGCAAAAACATGCACTCAGCCTTTCCTAAAAGTACCAGCCATCAAACTGCAACTTAACAGCCTGTTAACGGCGTCCCAAACCACAGAGAGACTATGACATCATTCTGTGCCGTATCGATGCGCGCTTCTAACGAGCAATTCGATACATGATTGGCCGAGCACTGGTATCGCTCTCGTGAATTGCTCCCCACAGTTCTTGTTCTGTCAAGCCCAACGGTGCAACAAATCGTGAAGAGCTGCATGTTTGTATTGTTTAATTGCCCAGCCTGATGTTTGTCCCAAAGAGGAAGAGTCAGCCATCCATTTCCCCTCAAAATGTCTTCAGCAGGGCACTGCCATGGGGTGGTTATTACACACGCTCGGGGTGGAGGGCCTGAAGCAGAGCAAAGACTATTAATTAGAGGCCAGAGAGACCAGCTAGCATGCTGCTTAGCTTGTTTCCTCCTCATTCTCTCGCTCTCTCCCTCTCTTTGGCTCTCTGTCTCTCTCTTAAGCAGATAAACCTGCAGTTCCCTGAGCTACACTCATTCATCTTCATCCAACCATTTCTGTTATGAGCGTATTAAAAGCTTCATTGTCCTGAAATTAATTTCGATACAAAGGCTCGCTCCACCAAAGAAAGGCTTGTTTAGCAGGAGCATAACGGCGCTGAGCCACCCAGGGATTACAGTATCTTAATGGATCTGTGGCGTGCTTTACAAATGCACAGTAAGATTATTCTTTTAGCGCTTGACTTCAAAGAGCTATTGCTTTGTGTTGTGGTAAAGTCACTCATCCGAACATTCGAAGCAAGTTTTTTTTCCTGTGGTTGATTTGTAAAATTGAGTAGTTTGGTTTTCTGTCATATTCTTTTATAAATGTTAGTGGTGTTGTGCTTTAGTTATTAGACCATTTACATGTACAACTTTCAGCTCATTCTTTTTAAAGCATCATGACTAAAGCCAGACACATAAAAATGGCCGCCTTGACATTGTGTCCGCTTTGTGCTGCTTTTTTGAGCATCCCTAGCTAACAGGGAACGTTCTCAGAACATTGGCTAATATTCCCTAAAAGGTTTCTCAAAGTTCTCAAAAAGCATTTTTGCGATAACATTAGTAGAACTTTATAAAAAATATATATCACATATATTAAAACGTTATTCTAGAGCAGTTAGTGGACTGTTTTAAAAGTGTTACGAAGTTAAAAAAATAACGAATAACATTCTTATAACCAAGCAATAATGTTAATGCAATGTCTAAAAAAAATTGACGTTTTAAACGGTCCCAATTTTTAAAAATAACATTTTAACATTTTTGTAACTTACTGGAAATGTTAGGGAAACATTCTTACAATCTAAAATTGTTGTCCAATGTTTGAATTCTGAAAAAAGAAAAAATGAACAGTCATCAGTGACATGTTAGTCTGGCCTGTCATGTGTTCAGATCTTCAAATGTATGTATTGATTTCTTCTATGAATATTTCCATGTCTGTTATCTCAAAACAACGAGTCATTTGATTTCTCTGATGAATTTAGAGGACAGAATAAATGCTTCGGCTGTAATCCCTGTATGTGGGATTACACGTGGGATTATGGTGCATAACATGCATGTGGTTTGCGTTAATGACATAAATGTGATACATTCACATCCTTTAATAAGGCATTTTTCCTTACAGCACCTGTTTAACAACTTCCACCTAATTACATAGCTGCTGGAATCTGTAGGGGGTATCATCAATTTAATTAGTCATAAATGAAAACCTTAATTAAACTACAGATTAAAATGCCTCATCAGTAAATGTTTAATTTATAACAAAGACATGGCACATGCTTGTGGAGTCTTATTAAACAAAAGTTTCTTTAAATGACACAGGACTCCTGCTTTTACCAATTTTACCCTGCCTTTAAGAGTAATTGTCTGGCCTGTTAAGACGTTTCAAAGAGGCTAGCTATAGCAAGCTAGTTTTGAAAGCGTAAGATCCCGCCCTTCCTCCAGATCACTTTACCACTTTATCCTCCAATACAAGAACACATATATAGTTTGACAGGCAAGCAGGACATCCTATCATTGCAGTCGGACCGAATGCAATGACTGGATGAACCTTTTATGGTCCTGTCCCTTTCACAGAAGATGTATAAATATATAAATATGGTGATTGTCAGAATGTGAGGTGGCTTTCAACCAGCATAACAAAAAATGTGTCTGGAAAGGAACACCTACCCTGCTTTTAAGTTTGCAAAAGTAGGTGTGAGCACTCGCTGCATTGTATTGCATTAGCACCTGCCTTTAACTGCTAGGCTACAGCTCTAACAGAGAAGGTCACATTTTAAACCGCCAGTAAAGATTTTGACTGACAGGTTTTAGAATCAATTGCTAAAGTTTTGATGTGAGTGACAGAACGTACAACTGGTTTTGATGGACAGCTTCCGGAATCCACTGCTAATGTTCTGATTTTAATATCGAAATGGAATCTGGTTTGTCTCTGACTTCTTTGTCAGTTACTCTGTAATTAGGAAGGTCCGTGGGAGAGAGGAGGGGAGATCGGGTATCTGCTGCTTTGTACCTGTGGTTTAATTAAGGCTCACGCTGTCAGCACTGGAAGTGTCTGGAGAGATATAGCCTTTCTCTAGTTCTCTCTCTGAGTTTATCTTCTGGTCTCAAAATCAGCCTATTTCTCAGGGGCACTGGTGCAAGTAATGCTACCTCTCTCGCTCGCTCTCTCGCTGGTAATGTAAAACCGTGGCGGGTGAGAGGTCAGCTCTTTTCATTAGAACGAGGAGGAAATGTTGGTGCAGCTCGATCGTCCTATAGGAAAATTCCGTCACGCTTCACCTCGACTCATCGCGAAGTCCGATCCCGCGGTGCTCCTCCACCGTGGTTAAAACCCGTCGCTCGGCGGACACCTGCTAATTGATAGTTAATGAAACTTGTGTAAAGTGATCGTGTGAATTGATTCACGGTTTACATTCTAATTCATTGAAGAAAAGCAAGCCGGGATATTATGTCTCAGGATAATGTCTCAATTTACGTCTATATAACGGGCCACAAAGAATTAAAAGCCCATTTCCAGCATAACAATTCAGAGTCCTGGTTAATAGGCTGGAAAAACATTGAAAAAGCTAAATAATATCATGGACGTGTTTAAATACACAAACTGTTTAGTCACATCATCCCAAAACCACGAGAAAATAAAGAATATATTGCGTTCATATGAACACTTTTCATTTATATATATTTGTGCTTGCTTTTGGAGTGGACCCAATAATTTTCTTGACAGATTTTGTTAGAGTCTCCCTGTTTTCAATTTCCAGATGTGCATGCGCACGGAATTATTATTAATATTACACATCACATTAAAATCCATTCTGCACCAAAAGACGGCAAGAAAACATTGCTCAATATGCAAAATAAGATCTTATTCATCCAGCCAGACTTCTTACAAGACTATGAGCTGTTAACAGCATTTAAAGATCATTTTAATTGCTAAACCGCTGCCTGCCAAACAACATGCGCCGCCTGCCAAAACGCCAAGTGTTTGAAAGTTAAGACAATTCATTTCCCATAATGCTCTGCGTGCTCCAAAATAGCTGCTTTGACCATCATAGCTAAAACTGTGCGCTTAGTTTTCTCTTTCATTCATTCCCACCTCTTCCTCACCCACTTTCCTCTCTCGCTTTCTCCTTTTATCCCCAAGTGTTAATTGGTCGAGAGAGTGTGACAGTGATAGATTTTTGCCGGTGCAATTACTCAGACAAATTGCCCTTTAGAGAAGATGTAGACTGGCTGGCACTCACGTGACTTCTTAAGTTTGAGCTCCTAACATCCTAGTCATTAGTAAGAGGAGAGGGTAGATCCGATGTCACGTGACATTCAGACCTCTAATGATAAGTCTCACCGGCCATTGTTGATGTATAGATTCTACGTGCCGCCTGTCTTGATGATTTATTGGGCAAAACTCTTAAAAACATGTCCCGATCACAGCCTAGCTAAAAGAGAGCGTTCTCAGAACATTGGCTAATGTTCTCTAAAAGTTCTCTCAGAGTGATCAAAAACTGTTTTTGCCGTAACGTTAGAACTGTTATGTACCATACATATCCAAATGTTATTCTTAAGTTGTTTGAGGAATGTTTTAAACATAATTCAAATGTTTGAATAATGTTCTTATAATCAATCAATAATGTTAATGCAGCGTTAAAGAAATTCATGTTTTGAACGTTCCTAGAACTTTTAAAATGTTTTTAATTTTTAACATTTTTATTACCTAATGGAAACGTTACGGAAATGTTTTTACAACCTAAAATTGTTAGCTGGAAGTTCAGCGTAAAATATAAATAATGAGTTGTGTATGGAAAATGAAAATTGATTTTATGACTATTACTTTTTTTGCCATAGTTTTGCTATAATTTTTATGAAAATTAAGCACATGTACCCCCATTGTTTTAATGAGATAATTTTTTTGGCCACAGTTTTGCCATTATTTTCATGAAAAGTAAGCACATTTACCCCCATTGTTTTAATGACAAGGTAAGAATTGAACAAAGTAAGAATTGTAATTTTGAGGGTTTATTCTCAGTGGTGATCACTGAGGATTGATGCATTGCAACAAATTCCATTGTGATGTGTGTATAGCTTAAAATTTAAATATTTTTTGCATTCCAGTAGTAAGAATAAGATTTTTATTACATTACTGCAGTGTGAATGAGATTTCTTTCAATGATGATAATGCGAATGTGGGGCTTATGTGCTCGAATGCCATTAAAACCATGCCTCCATGCAAAACAAAAACTATTTAAGATTCCAATAATCTTATTATAATATCCTATTTTATATTTGACTTTTATAATTGTATATTCTTAAAGTTTAATATTCTAATAGTCTTCTAAGCTTTCGTCATTTAAGCCATTTTTGTTGTTGTTTTACAGGTGGACATGACTCAGACATGTTTTGCGAGGTTCACGCGGTAACAGATGTTGCAGCGTTTGGCCAAAACAAGGCAACACAACACACTGTCAAAGCCTTGAGTGAAGGTGATTAAAAACAAGCATCTCTCAGTGCTGTTCTCAGTGCATTGCTCTTTTGCCTTGGGCACATTGTATGGCTAAGGTGGAAACTCTTGACTGAGAGGTGCTGGAACAGTCACGTTGCGCAGAAAGACAGTAGGGAATAGCATCAGAGTGACAAGGAGCAAATATCCCCTTGAATATGTCCTCTTCGAGCAATGAGGATGAAAAGGCCTGTTTTTATTGTGTCTGTTAATCCTAAATGTATTATCTCCAGGATTCAATGCACTGATGACTTATTGACTGTCTTTGGCATTCTTGAAGCACCAGGCCCCATCTGCCAAACAGTGTTTGTCTTCGCAACAGACTAATCCCCGTTTGCTTGCAGAAATCTTAAGCCCCGCCCACTTCTTTCTTTCTTCCCTTCTTTCTTTCTTAATTTCCTTCTTTCTTTTTCAACTGTGTGCTGTTGTTCATCCGAACCGTTTAGCTTTTTCACAGACGTGAAATAATAACCTAGAAAACTGTTAGACTGTTGATATTACGGTGGAGTTTGATAACGGATTTAGAGAGAGGAGGAAAGCTTCTCTCAAACAACCCAGGCGAACCTTTTGTATCCCATATGCAGAAAGACTAGGGCTGTTTCCATAACAATCACAAGGTATAATCCATCAGTTTTTGTCCTCTCTTTGGCTCCCCATGCGATCATCTCAGCTTGAGTTTCTTTTTTTTACTTTTTAAAGCTTCCACAGAGTAACAAACAACCACAAATTATCCATCGTAGCACATCACATCTGCAGATTAGGAACCGCACACTCGGCAATCAGCCTCATGCTGTGTTTACCCACAGTTCTGTGCAGCGACTTAGAGAAGTGCCAAATTCAAGGCTGTTATTACTGAAAAAGAACAAACACATGTTCGCGTTACTGTTCTCTCAGCTCACCCTTACAAACAAAGTTATGTGATGGTGCAGTTTCTACACTGATGAATCAGATGATGATATCGTGGCGTTTTGGTATATACCATGATCTTGAAATCCATTTACAATGGAATTTACAGTATATGTTATTTCAATGTGCCTTCAAATATACCGTGATAATGCTATGGTATATGTACAAACAGCCGTGGTAGTACTATGAGGCGTCTACCATATCCATCCTCTAGCATAAAAGGACCAAGTTTACTACAAATCCCTGAGATTCTAAAACCGTCCGAGATGTCTCTTGTTAAATATTACACAGGAACAGTGGTATTACACCTATATTGTTCAAACTGCACATAGAATGCTGTTTAACTGACTACTGGAGTATTTGCTGAACCATGTTTTATAGTCCAGAGTCACTAGCTAAAACCACTGGTCACTCTACTTTTCTTGTCATATCAAGATATGTATTCTGCAAACATGTTACATCAAAGGAAAATAAAATAAGGATGAGTCAATGATAGTAGAACTTTTATTTGTAGGTGAACTGTCCTTTCAATTTCAGGGAAACCAGTTTACGGCAACAAAAGTTGGTAGAGTGGAGTGACCTTTGCGATACTTAACCACAAGTTATCGCCACCGAGCAGACGTACTTTCCTTTACCCGCACCCTGTTACTGGAAAAGATGACATCATTGAAGCATGACTTATACAATTGTTTACTGTAGTTAAAGTTATTTACTATTACTGTAATTAAGCATTAGTTGTGTAGTTACTGTAATTACAGCTATTTACTATTACTGTAATTTAGCATTAGTTGTGTAGTTACCGTAGTTAAAGCTATTTACTATTACTGTAATTAAGCATTAGTTGTGTAGTTACTGTAATTAAAGCTATTTACTATTACTGTAATTTAGCATTAGTTGTGTAGTTACCATAGTTAAAGTTATTTACTATTACTGTAATTTAGCATTAGTTGTGTAGTTACCATAGTTAAAGCTATTTACTATTACTGTAATTTAGCATTAGTTGTGTAGTTACTGTAGTTCCTCCCACTGTTATTGTGACTCACACACACACACACACACACACACACATACACACAATGGCTCTTCTGGAGGCTTGGCATGTCCCTATCTATTCTGAATAAACTTCCTTATCCTTGTACTTCTTTCCAATGCTGTATTGTACCACAATCAGTGTCTATGTAACTCAACCCTCCGTTTCATCTGCATTATGTTTCTGTAAGACAGCGCCTTTCTTTTGCCTTTCCCTGTGACAGCCGCAATATCCACTGCAGTAAAACTCTATTTTGCCGGCGTTATTCTCAGATGCATATGAATGGGTTGGTCAGGCCCCGCAGGCGCGGTGAAGTGCTCTGATTGCGATCTAATGAAGCCATCAATTAATGTGACAAAGTTTCTGGACACCCTTCACCCAAAGGCAGGAGACTTTATTCCACCTTTACCAGTAAAACCGAAATCACGGGACGGAATTACGGAATGGACTGCAGGGTGAACATTTGTGCCTGTGGTGGATGTCTTCAAACCTGCATGTCATAAAGAGAGTGTGTATCATTTATTGATGAATCACACTTTAGGAAAATATTATGAAGCACATGTGCTCGTGCCAATACTCGTCTTACAAGCTAATGGTAAATAATTTTATTATTAAAGTTTAATATGAATATTTAATAGCATAAATTGTGAGAACAGTAAGATACCCAGCTAATAGGGAATGTTCTCAGAATGTTGGCTAACTAGTTGATCTCTTCTTTCACTAACCAAAAAATACCAAAAGTACTGATAGCATGGTAATGCAATGGGTTTTTAGAAATGCACCACGGTAATCCTATAGTATTATTGGCGATACTTCAAATTACCGCGGAAAGCTTGGTGGGTGAATATGGCCATTATTCATTACCATGGTATTATCAAAGCACCATAGTGCCCCCACTGTACTTCTATTGTCAGGCTTGCTTAACATTGCGCCCCCCTGCATGGGAAGATATATTAAAGCGCACGCTTTTTAAATGGGTTTCCCTTTGTGACCTTTCCAGCCGCTGGTGCAGATTGAGTCTCAGTCCCATGTCTCTCAGCATATCCTCCGCTGACCTCAGAACAGCTTTGAACATCTGTGGCAGACTGCACTGCACTGGAGAGCCTCGCAGGACCTTGACATTTAAATAAAAGATGCTGTAATCTGGGGAGAAATGTCGTGCCTTACACGGGTGGCCAAAATCTGATAACATGGAATAGCTTTTAAAGCACAATGGGAAAAGGTGGCCTCACTTAAATACTAAACCCTCCATTCTCCGTTCTTCCTACAATATGCGAGTCTCGAAGCACTCGCTGCTTTAATCAAAGATGCATGCGTTGCCTTACCCCGCAATTTACATGTCGCGCACCCGGAATGCATCGTTTTCCAGCTCTCCGAATGCATTCATTCACCTTTTTGCAGTGTGCCCACTAGCGTTGACCCCCTTTTTAATTGTTTAGCCCTCTTACGAAAGCGTACGTTGCCATGCCAAATACGGATTTAACAGAACAAGCAGAAATGATGTCAGGTGAAACCCCCTCTTGACTCGAAGAACCTCGGCTAGTTTGAAATTGAGACCGCTGTCATGTTTGCTCATTGTTAGAATGGAGTATTTTATGAATATTTCATTCCTTTTGCCTCTTGCCAACTTCACCGGCATTCCTCCTGCATACAGATTTTTAGTATGTGAAGGGAATGATGTTGGAGTAAAATACTCTTCTGTACTGGTAAACGTGTTGCCATCCAGGATCTGCCCGAGAGCAGATTCGCAAAATGTAGATGAATATCTCACATTATAGTGGCAATCAAGAAATCTCAAGAGATTCTGGCCTAAAACGCTAAAATAATTCAAACGTGAGACAGAAATGAGCAAATCCATCAATGGTGGAGTAGCAGATGAGAGTTGTGTCATATACTTGGCTATCACAAAATGACTTTGAAATTAGGACACTATCATTTAGTGACGTTTATGCCTGAAACAATCCACCAAGCAAGACAAAACAAATCAAATCAAAACTCTCAAAAGTGTTAATATCTAATGCAGATTTAAGTAAATGTATCTGTGTTAGGGATGTTAAAATTAAGCTTAAATGAGAAAAAAACACTGTGGGACCTCATTCATTAAACATAAGCAGAACAAATTGGACATAAATTGTTGCATTAAATACATGCATATGGGCGAGTTACATACGAGCGGTTTTATAAACAGCTTACACAGAAATTAATTCCCCTGATGTTTTATGAATAAGGCCCATTAAGAATATGATGCTATATGCATATGAATAGGTTAACAGCGCACATGACACTGATGGATCAAAACCACCGCAGCGTACCGCATGCTTCGGGGTGACACCAGCGTTTATGTCATTAAATAAGATGTTCACTCCAGCTTTACGTTCAGCATGCCCTGGTGTACGCAAAGCCTCTGTTTACCATTCCGTACCTGTCTCCTCATACCTGACACAGGCCAGGCAAACAAACAATCAAACAAACACTCCAAGATAACATTTTTCCCTGAATGAACACCGCAAACCTCCATTACTGCACAAACATCATCCCGTTTCCCTTATGCACAATCCTATATGTGACTCTGGGCCTCAAATGTCTGTATTCTGGTTATATAGTACAGTGAATAGGTTATACAGCACTGCAAACATGGTGGGAGAGAAGATCTGGAAGACAGTTACACTGGACGTTTCAGCAGAAGTGGCTCTCGGGATGTTCTGGGACCTGGGCATCATTATCATTTTATGTGTGTATGGCATTTGTGTGTGGGTCTCACAACAGCAAAGAGATAGCAGTCATAACAAAGGTACAAATTTCAAGGTGCCTCTAACACAATTCCTGTCTGTTTTTTTCCATCCTTTTAAAAAGTAATTTATTTGCATTTACATTTACATTTAGGCATTTGGCAGACGCTTTTATCCAAAGCGACTTACATTGCATTATACTACACACTGATCACTATACATCGAGTATGTGCAATCCCTGGGTTCGAACCCATGACCTTGGCGTTGTTAACGCCATGCTCTAACCACTGAGCTACAGGAAAGCTGCTAGCCTAGTTATGCAGTTATGCACAATTATATGGTTATGCACTCTTAAAGAATCCATGAAAAGGGCAGAATTTACTGTTTTAATATGAAGGAATTTTCTGTTTAGATTTTTTTTAGCCGCTTTACCTGTATTTTGAATTTTGCAGTGCATCAAGTTGCGTTCATTGTTTATTTATTTACAGTATAAAGGTTGCTGAATTAAAAATGTTTGAACAACGTTCTAATATCCTGGCAATAATGTTAATACTACACCCAAAAAATGGACATTTTGGATGCTCCTAGAACTGTCAACCTTTTAAACGTTTTTGTTACTTAATGACAACGTTATGGAAACCTTCTTACAACCTGAAATTGCAGCTGGGATCATAGTCTTCACTGGCGTTTGGACCAGCCCTCAAGGCGAAACATTTGGAAGCAATGGAATGAAAAAGTATGAGATTGTGAATGTTTTCTATTCTCCTCACCACCAGCCTACAGTATAGTGCACTCGTGCCCTCCATGACCCCTGTTTAAAGTGCCATTACTGTCCCGGATCTTAAGGTATTTGACCTTCCTGGAAGAAACCCTGTCACAAAACCGCCCCTGGGACTTAGTCCTGATAGCTCTTTACAACTAGGAAGAATCTGTTGTTATTGTTACTGCAGCTGGAGCCTTTTATTTTTTCACCCTACAAATCCTGGGGCTATAAAATCACCTCGTGCATCATGGCCATTGAATTTTACATGCCTTTTGGTTTGACCAGCCAGTCGGAGTGGTACCTAATCTGAAATGTGTAGGGCAAATTACCCAGCCTCAAACCACTAATAAAATAAAGAAATATACAAAGACAGAAAGTAGATTAAATAAATCACCGAACAGGAGTTTTCCCGGTGTCATAAAAATCCACTCTGGTGACAAAACACCTCAATAGGGGACCGGAATATGAGGACGGGCCTCGGGGCGGAAAAAGAACAAATTATTGGTCTCTGTCGAGAATGTGGATGTTGGAAATGCAAATGATTATTGCTCGATGCTCTTCATTGTGTTTGGTGGTGAGTGTAGCTCTTGTCCCCTGGGTGAGCTGTGTTATTCTTTTATAAGAAGGTGAAAAGAGACACGGGTAAAGAGAGACCAGTGGGATTAAGATTCTTGAAAAGGTAAATCCATTTCTGTTTAAATAATATCTAGAGTCGTGATTTATTGCAAGTGTATAATATACTAGATGTAAATAAATCAGCTGTGGTTTTCATATAAGCAAATGCCTAATACATGCACTTAGAAATGGTAATTGCAAATTTGTAAATAACGCACATGGACTGATGAGGTAGAGGTTTTGCTGGTTAGCATGGTAACCATGGTTTCTGTTACGATATCATAGCTCTAGTAGCTATTGTCCCTATGGCACAACACAGTGTACATTCTGGGTTAAATACAGGTTAATGCATCTGCGACCTCTGCGACAGATTGCCTACAAATTTTCTATAAATTTGGAAAAACAAGCAAAAGGTGTGTTGAGCATAATTTATCATCATAACACTTAAAGCTGCAATCCACAACATTTGCCTCTTTGCCGCCCTCTCTGTTTGAAACCTCAAATTGCAGGTCACTTTGCATAATCTTTGCATGCGTTGAAGACAAATAAAGAGCCAAACCAGCCAGGAAATCAGAAATCAGACCGACAGCTCAAAATATAAATTACTATTATAAACTTAAATTTTCAAAATAACATTTTTTTAACAAGTAACCAAGTAACACTTGTTTGTTAATTAATGAAAATGTTAGGGGGATGTTCTTTCAACCTGAAAGTGTTAGCTCGGTTTGTGTTTGTCAGTTTTGACACTCATGGACTCGTGTAACATACTTCACAATCTCAGACTGACGGCTGCACATTGAACTCATATTAGCATAAACAGTGTCGCATGTCATGAGGCGTGTTTGTATGAGTGTGACAGTGGGAAGCAGATGAACAGCAGAGCAAATGGCGGCGTCATGTGCATTGAAGAGTCTTTCTGACATGGCTTGACAATTGCTGCAGTGTTAACAGTAAAGTACACCTGCATTTCCCTTTGATGACCCGACTCATCCCTCTTCCTGTTAATGTAAACGTAACGTGTTCTAAAATAGATGTTTATGCACATTTGCAACAACACAAGGGTGAGTAAATGATGATGGAATCCCAGCTACCAGGGAACGTTCTCAGAATGTTGGCAAATGTTCTCTATACGTTCTGTCAAAGTTCAGAAAATGTTAAAAAACGTTCCACTAATGCTGTAACATTAGTAGAACTTTCTAGCATTATATCATATATCAAAATCTTTTTCTTCGGTGGTTAGTGGAATGTTTTAGAAACGTTACAAAATTAAAAAAATAATTCAATAATGTTTTTATAACCAAACAGCAACGTTAATACAACTATATCACAAGACGTATTACAATCAACATGATCTACAAAGCTGGACATTTGGCGCATTCATAGAACTTTCAAAATAACATTTTTATCATTTTGTTACTTAATGGAAATGATAGGGAAACATTCGTACAACCTAAAATTGTTAGCTGGAATAGTTATTTTGGGGTGAACTTTCCTTTAAAGGCAGAAAGCGCAGCCTTTTCTCACAAAGTCTTCTCTCAGATGTGAGGGGTGTAAAAATGCAGGAAATGTATCATTGCTGGGTTCAGACGAGCCGAAATGAGGCTCTTTACGTTAAAAGGACTAAAAATACTTAAGCAGAGACCCTTGAGACAAGACGTGCCAATCAATCCAGGATCATATGGGAGACGTTTGATTTGAATACTGCAAAAAACAGCACTTGTGTGGTACTTGTATTAAATAAAACACTGATATATTCAGTTCTACCTTTGAAACCTATACAGAACATGTTCACATCTTAGATGTCACGCGTACGTCTGTCAAATGCAGCTCGTCATTCATGTCGATACACCTCTAAATATCACATCATGGATTTCTCAGTTCATGTTTGTCTTGGGTCGCGGCCGCTAAGAATCCGATCAAAACTGTAGGTGTCACCCTATTTAAACCCATTCCTTTAGACCTTGGCCTAAATTTAAATGCCGGTCATGCATAAATTCATTCAGGAATTACAATTTCCAATATTTAGGAATTAGTCAGGGTTTCCGACCCATAGCACAGAATAGATTCCAATAGAGTGGAGCAATACAGTGCTTAAATGAGTTCTCAGGGGTATTTCTAAATGCCCTGACCCTGGGGCGAATACTTATCCACCAACAGAGGGACGATTTGAGGCTGGCAGTGGAGTGCGGGGTGGAAAAGATAGGCTGGTAATTGCCATGCCAAGGCAGGGGTATATTAGAATGCCTGAATACATGAATAAGTATGTTGCGGATTCGGGGGAAGCTTGCGGTTAAGGATTCGAGTTATGGGGGCGGACGGAGACTGAATAGCATCTTAGGCTGTGCAACTTTCCTAAACAGCAGCTTCTATTAACTGGATTTTTACATTTTCTCTGAAATATGACTGGTGCCGTGCAAAATTCACTGCCAGTGTGCAAGGGTGCTGTGGGTGGTTGCCAGGGAATTGCTAAGCAGTTGCTAAGGTGTTCCGAACGTTTTTGAGTGCAGTGCTACACGTTTTTTTTTAGCGCAGTGCTAGGTGGTGCCAAGGGGCAAAAATTTCATATGCTTTATAAAATCCAGGGGTTTGTGCTCTTTGTTTTTGGAGGGATGCTGTGGTTAACAGACTGGCTGCTGGCTTTGTTAAAGTTTAATACAGTCTGTTTGTTTACAACACTTTTGATGTCTACAAAGAAAAACAACATTAGTTAAAATGTGGCACAACGCATTAATCTTTAAATATGAACTGCAAGGTTTGTAATTTAGTCCTTTTCTCACTAGCAAACCCCGAAGGGTGTGACACAACGTTGTAAGGTCATGTAATGAGATTTTAATCCATAGTCTCTCTACAAACAGTGAAATTATTGTCGTGTCTCAACACCAGTTGTAAAGATCTGATTACATGAGGCCCAACAGGGAATGTTCTCTAAATGTTCACTAAAGTTAGTAGAACATTTTTAATGTTATTCATCATGTATGTCAAAAATGATATTCTAAACTGAATTTTATAAAAAATGTTTTGAATGTTCCTAAAACTTAATAGTCAAAAGCTACTTGTTGAAATCAATGACAGGCATTTACAATAACGCTTCATAACAGTGCAACGGTTACATGCATTTCCACCAGGTGGCGCTCTACTGTCACACTAAGTAACATAGAACCAGTGTGGAATTTCCTAACAGTCTTCCTAACTCTGAACCCCACAAATTTGATTGGTTGATATTTTGTTGTTAATATTGTTGATCAGCATCATGCTTTGCCTGGCACAAGTACAGTCTCCCTGAATGTATCAGATAGACTCTTACAAACAATACGTATATTTGTGTGTGTGTTCATGTACATGCACAGTGCATTGACAAAGCTGGATTTTAAAAATGCTAAGTTTGTTTACGCGGCTACCACCAGGGGCTTAACGTGGTGACGCATCACTTGTCTCACAGATTGTTCTCGCTCAGCAGGCCGGCCATCTGGTTTGTCTTTACAACAAAGAAAAGAAATACAAATCATACTCCATGTTGAAATATATATTGCAGAGGTTACACTTTACCTAATAAAACCAACAGTTTGAAATAAGCTCACCAGAGCGCTGCCATATGGGGACTTGAACGGATCCTGAATTCTTCAGTCAATCTGCTGAGCACAGGTTTCAAACTACACAGAGACAGGATTTATCCAACACAGCACAGAGAATGTGCTAGCTGCTGTGCTGACACAATGAGGACACTATATGAAAGTTTTGGAACCTATTGAGGTTGAAAGAACATTTATTTATTATTTAAACGTTTTTTAATTCTGTAACATTTCAAAACGTTCCGATAATAACGTAAAAATAACATTTTTGATATGATGTATAACATTTAGAAAACATTACTGCAAGAATGTTTCTGGTTAACTTTGAAGGAACTTTTAGAGAACATTAGCCAACATTCTGAGAATGTTTCCGGCTATACAAACGGGCCATAGACCTGTTGCATGCCAAAGAATTCTTTTGTACTTTTGTCACGAGTTATACGTTTGTTCTCAGGATTTACGCATACGTGTGTTATGAGCTGTTTAAGTTTTGTATCTTGAAGTCTCTGCTCTTTCCTGAGGAAATTGCGCTTGTATCTTGCACTGTCTGATGGGGTTCAGCCTTACTCTGAGTGTGAATTCAACAAAGATTTCATAAACTTTGAAGGGGAACAATGGAAATTGCGCCAAATCCATATACTAGGCCTAAAATGTCTCACAGGCAATATTCTAAATATTTTTACAATTTTCTTAAAATTGTTTCTCCAGCACAGCAATGAGAGTACCTGCAGAACAGATGGACCGTTTGTGAAAAGTTATGTTAAAATAAACATCCGTCACAACCCATTGTACTTCTGCAGTGTGATTTATTGTCGAGTCAAACAAGTCATTTTATTTTAATTTATAAAAATGTTTTCGCTGCTGCTTTTTGAAAACTTCATAATGGTTTTTAGTAACAATAATAACCTTCATCAAATATTTGTTTCGAAAATTAATATTGTCAGGATGAGACTGAATTACAGAAAGTGGGCAGTAAATTTCAGACTGAAACTAGATCCGAATATGAGTTTGCAGTGGCTGGTGGAGACCTATTTCCCTTCTGAAACAACACCGGCACCCATTTCTGAGAAGGTATCCTGGAAAACATCCCAAGGTATTTGCAACATCATACAGTACCTGAGACAAGCATTATCCAGCTATATTACATGTAAGAGAGTTTTGAACAAACACCTGAGACAAAGTTCTTAAAAAGTAACATAGTAACAACTCCATTATCTCTACTGAAGCATGACTGAGTAACCTTTCCCCTGGGTTAGGCCAAAGTTTTAGGTGATCTAACTAGACCATAACTGGACCACTGCCAGAGCACTCCCACTTTCTGAGGCGTAATATGAAGTGAATAGAAGTAATATCGCAGTACCACTCTGAGAGCCATTAGCTGTGTCATTACTGGCTGCTAGAGCAAAGCGCAATGCATGCGGGCAGCGCCAAAAGCACTGGTGCAATTTTAGAAAATGTGCCTTTCTAAAGATCTGACCTGCCTTAAACTGCTCTACAGCAACTAGCCTTGTGTCCTAACCAGAGATATGACGTCTCTTGTTAAGAAATCTCAATGTTAATTTGAGCTTCTGTCCTAATCAGAGTGACGGCACATTCTAACGACGTGTTGGTTTAAATTTTGACATAAATCCTGCCATTTGTGCACATTAAACATCAAACATGGAGGAGAAGAGAAGGATTGTGGAAGTTTCCAAGTAGATGTTATAGTTCCACTAAGACCAAATAAAAACAAGCAGTATATATGAATAATCCGACTGGATATAATCAGAATAATCAGTTTTGTAAAGCATGTGTACTTTCAGTTGTACAAAGCATTGGAGTGACAGCGCAAACTCAGAGACCTTGTCTTTTCTGATCGGCTGTGATTTTGTGATTGATCATTGCGCCACGCCCCAATGTAAACCATCCAATCTGTTGGTGAATTAATTCAATTTGTGCACCACCATCTGCCACGCACACATATTTCTGCTCGAAACACAGCAATGGCTTTACATCTGGCAAACAGTTTGCAGGTGTATTGCAGTGATGAATAACATACACACTTCACCTTTAACCCCACTTAAAATACAAAAATGACAGTATAAGAGCCTGTTTAAATACCATCTATTCATGCTTAACAAGCCATTTACAGCAGGCCATTGTTCTTCGACTGTGCTATATGTAACTTATATGTCAGTATATACAGATTGCATAAGAATGTCTTAATATAAATATGAATGAGTAATTATCCCCATGCGTTGCATGCGATTGCAAATACGCGGCCTTGTCTCTATAATCACACATTTGTGTACATGCTGTACAGCTCGTTTGCCGCTGTGTTATTTCTCATTCTGTGTAAATAACAAGCGGGGACACATCCGCGCGAACGCTGCCTGCGCAGACAGACATTAGCTATGTAACATATGTCCTGATCCGCTGTGATCTTCGTCCACGTGTCCACAATTGACCCCCAGTGCATTAGGAGATCCAAATTGGCTGTTTGATATATGACCAGTCCTGGTTAACAGTGTTCCCTTCTGTCAATTCTTCCTCAAGGTCGGCCATTCTCTCCTGCTGGACAAATTAGAGATGGCCTTACTGTAATCGGTGATGCTCGCGCATACACGCGTAAGTTCCACCTCCCAAAGGTTTGTGGAGATACATGCTTTAATGTGTATGCATGACTGTGTCTAACTTGTCCTTCATGATATGTATACAGAGCATCTGGAAGTGATTGGACCTCTAATCATATGGTCATCAACAACAAAAAAGGTAAGAGGAAACACAAGGCAAACAGTGTTACAGACTAAAGCCCTGCAAGACCCAGACCAGAATGTTTAAGTCCCAGAACCTTAAACCCACACGATCAACTAATCAATTAATAAACGGATAAATATTGAATTATATATTGATTAACTATTCTAACATATAGTTTTGCACACGCCTAAAAATAAAGATTATCCCATGTTTAACTCACCTTCACACCATTTTAAGTGTATATGATTTTCTTCATAATTACTGGCTTTTCTCAGCTTTATAATGGCAGTGAATAGTGCCCGAGATTTTGAAGCTCTAAAATGCACATCCATTCATTATGGATGTAATCCAGTGGGTTAATAAATGTTTTCTCAAGTAAAACAATACGTTTGTGAGGGAAAACGATTCATATTTTGTGGTCATATGTGTTGTGATGAAAAACGTTGCGAAAAACAATAGGATGTTCGACATCTGTCGCCTTAATTATATTTAGTGCTCTAATCTGTTTGTTTACATGGATACATATTAAATCTAATAGGACCATATTTGGGAGAAGACCACAAGTTAGTCACAAGCTTAGAACTCCAGGTTCGAGATTTAGGGGGTTAGAATCTCTATTACTTATTAACAAACCCCTGTGTCCTCTATTTAGAAACTAACGTGTTTCACAAAAGTGATGACAATTAACCTCAGTTAATTGCTAGATGCTCTATAGGTTAAAGTATGTCTTCGTTTGTACCCGTTAGTCATGAAGTGTTGAAGTCCCGCTTGACAGTCACGGCAACAAAAATATGTGACGTAGAAAACAGATAGAAAGAAACACCCAGACTGGAGACTGAAGAGTTCTTTTAAATCGGCCACTCT
>JAZGTJ010005744.1:8667-26668 GCA_036877575.1 Botia almorhae
AAAACTCACAAAAAGGCTTCAGCTAGCACTTTCTCTTCTCTCAGCGGAGAATTACCTTTGAAATGAACAAGTTGGAATATTCTTTATTCATCCTGACTGAATGAAAAAACAAGTCCAGAGTCTCTGTCAGCAATTATTATAGACTGAAATCTTAACACAAAGCTTGGAGTTGTGCAGGGAAGTAGCTGCTGTCTTAAGCTGTTTTTAAAGGTTCTTGTGCAGGTTTTGTAGTTTTGGGAGAAGTACCACTGAGAGCAGTCTCCAGACTGTATCATGAGGACAGGAGGAAGCGGCGTGCTGGAGGACGGGAAGATGCAGTTCTGGCGCTTCATCTTCCCACTGTTGTGCCAGATGGAGAAGACCGAGGGAGGCCTGGCATAGAGGGGTGCTGGTGATTGTCGAACCATCACAGAAGGGCCCACAGACTCCTCCTTCATGCCAACTGTGTCTGTCCTCTGGACAAAGACAAAAAGAGACCATTTACACAGAAAAGGCGACCATGACAGAAGGATGGACGGTTTCTTGTGTAGATGAGTTTTATATTTGAGCACACAGGACTTGCAGCAGCTCTGATCATTTTTAATTGATAATTTTTAATTGAATATCACCAGGTTTTGTGCTAGAATTGGGTGATGTGATCACAATAATTTTGACGGTGATATTAAATTTAAGCAACATATTGAATATTGTGAGGACTGTAATCCTTTTATTTGACTGTTATGTTAATTAATGGCTCAGTAGACTAGTTCTGTCATTCTTTGTCTCACAAGACTGTTAAAAACGTGTATAAATTGTGTTGTAAGTTCACAATTGTTTAGTTTTGTGTATAAGTATTTGGTAATCAGTGTAAATGGCTCATTTTTGCATTTGGTAGTTTCTTGTATTTAAAGCTACTTAGAGGGCATTTGGAGTATACATTTTTATTAGAATCGAACCATTGACCCTGGTGTTACTAGCACCATGATTTACTCATTGATCTACAGGAACACTTGTTCAGATATTAAAATATTTAAATAAATGGAGAAAAATGGAGGTACATATTGTTTATGATTTGTATATTTGTACATATAAGTGTAAATGATGTTTTAAATATTAAATTATTTACAATTTTGAATCTGCTGGGCTACAGCAGCTGTTTGATTGAAATGAGGTTCATCGCCTTTATATAGCTTAAGCTATATATAAATATAATGTTAGTATAATAGATACTGAATATCTAGCATATCAAGTATATCAGGCTGAAAAATCATCATCTTTTCGTCTTTTTTTAATGTATATCAACTACGTCATGTCTCCTGTAGATTAATATGCTGTTTTTACTGTTATAGCTTTATGTTAACATGATAATGGAGAAAAGCTTACCATAGTGGAAGCACAAAGAAACCAAGACATGATTTCTAATGCATGTGTCATCTTACACTGTAATTTCTGTAATGGACTTTAAGACAGCCAAAGTTAGAGACTTTACAGATTCCGCTGATTGAATATTTCTGAGCTACTGTCAGAAACATTTCATAAACCGCAAGTGATGTTGTGGTCAAAACTGTATGTCTGGAAACCTGATGCCGGATGTCTCTCGTACTGAAGGACTGGGCTGTTTTTCAGAAAGCCATGATTGGATTAAATCCAGACATTAACAGGAAGCAAATGACTCTCATAAAATTAACCAAGGTAAAGCAATAAGAAACTTATAACGACACTGTCAGAATCATGTTCTTAAGATGCCCTTACACTATAAGTAATGCCCGCACAATATAAGTAATGTCTTTTTTGTTATGTATTCCTATAGAATAGAACTGTGTTTTTGTTACATTGTCAGAAATATTCATGTAGGCTCAAAAAACAGGCTGTAGGGAGGATGTTAACATTTTGGTAGATTTGCTTTCGTTCCCGCGTACTGAAGGAAGTGAGAGAACATGCATAAATATATCCCACACAGAGACTATTTTAATGTCAATGTGTACTTTAGAAGACTCTAAAAGCATCACATGTCTTTCTGGTTACGCCGTGTATTAAAATTGGAGCTTGTGTTGGAAAAATGAAAGAACTGTCATCTCATATTTACTTCGGTGTGGTTAATCAAGAACACTCATATATATTTTTTAATTATTTTCTAATGATTACACTTTTATAGACGAGAAAGACAGCGTAACATAAGCTGTGAAACCAAACTTTTATCCTGAGCTGTTTGTCATGTTCTGCTGATCCGGATTCCATAGCTGCTGAGTGCCACCCTGCCAACCACATGCGCTGCAAACAATGCAGGCTAAAAAACATGGGCTTTGACCAAATAATACATGTTAAAAAATACACAAAGATATTCTCTGTGGATATCTTGCGTACATTTGAAGAACTATTGGGTGTCCTCAAATGTATTACAATAATATCTCTGGAGAAACCTTTAGATGTTCATAAGCAAGGCTGCGGAGTAACTTGACTAAGTGTAAATGTGTTTTAAGACACCAACAAAAGCAAGTGTGAAGAAACTCTCATCACCCGACAGAGCACAGCGGTAAAACCTGGATGGAAGGCTGTGCCACCACCTACCAGGAAGCAGCCCATAAATGCAGACAGTGTGGCAGAAACTGACACCTCAGCATCTGCAGTATTAGTCACAGCTGACGACACACCAGGCTCAGACTGACCACCTAGTGTGTGTAACCCGTGGTCAACTGGACCAGAGAGCAAAAGTTATGAAGAACTTCTGCTCGTTTCAGAGAATATGTTTATTGTAAACAGTGATGAGAATTTTTTTCAAGGCTCAACCTGATCAGATTTGGCGATTATTAGTTTAATATGATTACTGAAAGAAGCGCCAAAATTCATTAGCGCTTTTAGCAATGATCGTTCAACAAGAACCTGATCGCAAATGTTTGCATGAGAGAGATTCAGGGTTAACATGTAACATAACAATAAATCTGAGAGAAATATGTAAGTAAATTATTTGAAGATTAGCCCCAACGCCCAAGTCTTTTATTGTGCTAATTAAGGAGATGATAAACCTAGTTAGTAGGTAGAGGTGAGGCTCTGGTGTAAAAGGCTGATGATATACAGTAGGCTTATACTGCTCTGAGGCTGAGTGGAATTGGTGGCATTATCTCTTGCAAATAGGTTTGAAAATGCTTTAGGCCACAAAGACACTCCTCTGATTTATTACCCAAGATATTGTAAGTCGTTAGCTCTAATCTCCTGCACGGGCATGTATTTTCCCGTTCAACAAGACTGCATCTATAATCACAAATAAGCGACATAGTTTTGCCCTATTTTTATCCACAAATTAATTTTTGTATGAATCTTTTGAGCCAAATCTATTCTTTAAAGGAGCTTGTCATTTGCTCTCTTTTCCTGCATGCATCTTGTACTCGTGACCTTTTTTATTTCACGTCACAGTTTTATTAGACACCTCTTCTCCCTCCATCTCTTCTATTAAATCCTCTGCTGTCGCACAAGCACTAATCCTAATCTTCCCATTTTTCCCCCACTCTTCATACTGTACCACATGGTTGCTATAGGAAACTGCACTTTATATTCACTTTCGTGAAAATGGAAATTAGCCTCTTTTATGAGAAAACTGAAGCAAAACCAAAAGGGTGGTCAGCAGTATTTTATGGTTTTTGCATAGTCAACTATGAAATGTTATGATTCCCCCCCCCCAGAATTCTGCTGAGGAGTTGTACGATAAATAACTGAGGTGACAATGGTGTGAGGTTGAGGTGGGAACAGTCAAAGTTGGTGGTGGGTGTGAGAAATGTGTATAGTATGCTGTAAATATGCCTTATAGTTTGTTGAAATATTACAAGCAGAAACTGTAGCAGCAGTACATGGTGAAAATAGAACATTGAGCTACAAAGAAATTTAGAATTGTATTTATTTTAAATTTAGCTTTCATTAAAATTGTGCCTGTCAGATCAGCACATCAGTGGTCTCGACATGGTGAGCTGCAAATAATGAACAGGCATCTAAAAACAGTCACACGCTATCCGTCAGAGGCTATCAATAATCTCCATTTTAATTAAAATGAATTTAAATAGCCTATGAAACCTCACAGCTGTTCTTAATGAATGAGAGGAATGCTGCCACAATAGCTTCAAAGGGGAGACGCCACACAGTGAGTCTCTGTGAGTTTCCTCTTGTTCTTTCTCTAGATTTTAGCCTCAAAGGACCAAAGCTCCATTTGCACTTACAGGTAACATGAAATCCACATAGATCATTCAAATAATGAAAAGCGTATTTTGTTTTTTACACCTGGTGTTAAATCATGTGATGGTTGATTAGTTATGTGGGTTAAATCTCAGCGCCGCTAACCACACGTGGGACCTAAACACTTGAGATATGAAGCCAGTGTTTATTCATCTGAATATTTTTAAAGGCTGTGAAGTTTATTCTTAAAGGACAGCAATTTTTTCTTGCAGTATTTGATAGAAAATATGTAACTAGGTTGTAATATTTGAGCTGAGCTCTGGCACTTGGGTATTAAACTTTAATTTGCCTGTTTTACTCTCAAAGGAGCCTAAATGGGACATTTTAACTTAACATGATTATTGTTTATAAAAAATATTTGGTGTGTTATTATGTTAAATATTATTAAGTGTGACCTCAACTAGTCATCTTGAGTTTTGTTTTGCAGCCCCTTTGTCCCCCTATTGGGTTTCCAGCATTAACAACGCATGAGCAGCCATACATACGATTCTGAAGGAACACAGTAACGCTAAGTTCTTTTGGCTGAATTCATGAAGCATCTCAAATGTTAACTGACAGAAGATGCTTCCTCAACCTCACCTGCCAGTAGTGCATGAACTCCCCAGCACTGCAGTGCAAGTTTACATCTGAATGAAAGCAGCATTGTTGATGGTGTACAGCTGAGGACTCTCCTGTCATTCAGATTGTAATCTGTGACATTTACGTCTATTACAGATACAGGCTGATACTTTGTTTTTTTTACTTTGGTCCTGTTGCCCTGTCCGCATCAGAGCTTGGTTTTGCTCGGAGGCAGATGTTAATACTTTTAAATGGTGTTCTTGCGAGTGGATTATTTAAAAGGTGCCGCGTCAGGCTGATCTTTATCTGATGACTTAGCAGCTTGAGTTAGAGGGACTCGGCGTGGCGTCTTTGAATGTTGATTAGCTTGCCTCTCCTCCTCTCTCCTGACGGCTCAATGACACGTTAAAAGCATGTAGGCGGGTATACATCAGGACCCCATGATGGGACATGATGAATGTGATTCAAAAATCCAAGGAAATGGAGCGTGTCAGAACACCAAGCTGATAGTGTAACTGCATTGTGTAACCCTCCAGTGACATAACGCATGATTAGTAAATAGGTTGAGTAATAAGCCTTTGTTGCCCATTGTTAATACAAAGGTTATGTTTGTGGCATGATAGTCTCAGAGACTTGCAACACAGCAGGATGTTGCTTGGCCTTTGATTGGATGTTGAAATCATATGAATGGAACTATGGGAAAATCACCCAAATGACCCTTTACACAATTAGCTTTTTCTGACAGGAAATGCACAGATAGGGTATGTGGGCCAAAGAGTGCCACTTGGTTATAATGTGGTGGGCTTCAAAATATTTATTCATACCACTTTAAATACTAAACTAAATACTTTATACTATTTTATGCTATTTTTTAAAACTAATTTCTTTAAAAATGTATAAATGACATTACATTAGATAACAAAATATTAAACCATTGGCATTTATTTTGAAGTAAAATAAGAAACACAAGCCAATTTCAAATATTGAATAGTTGTTTACATTCTTGGTTAGAAGTCATTCCAAAATTGCTTGTTCAGGGAAACAATCTTGCAGATGAAATTTGTTTGCAGATGAAATTCACCTATCAACATAAACATCTTAGCAACACCTTAAAAACGAAGTCGTTAAACGTTGCTAAAAAATCCAGCCCCCAGTGGCTGTAATGATGTAGTATATTTTCACAGCTGCAGTGATCTTGAGGCAGTTGGCATTTTCATCCTTCTCTGCCTCCATCAGAACAGGAATGGCATTGGCATTTTTTACAATTCACAACGCAAACTTTTTGAATATAAATGGAAGAACATTGACAGTGATATTTCAGTTAGCCTTAACAGTAAAGGTGGAGAAGAATGAGGGGAAATGTCAGGGTCTAGATTCTACGACCAAAACGTACCGAGCAGATTTTGGATAAAATCAGAATTGGCATTTGCCTGGCTATTAAATAAAATTAGTTCTTTTAATTTCGGTGAACAGATGAGAGCGTTCAGACGGAAACGTCAAGCTCTTGTTATTTACAACATGAAATGTGTAAATGCTGAAAGATTTACGTTTTGATCTGAGCTTTTGGCATTCATCGTTTTAGGTTGCTTGACCCAGAGGCAGTGGTGTGAGGCAGCCACTTCGATTCTGATTGACTGCTGTTGTTTTTTGTAACCAGGTAACTTATGGTTGCAATAAAGCAGACAAGGATGCTCAGACGTGCTCCAATTCACCTCCCTCACTCACATGCTGTTTCTGACAGTTCCTCTCATTGTACTTTCATCAGTCTGAACAGGTGATTCTCTTCTCATTACTCATTCGCTTTTGCTGCTAGCTGACATTGATTTTTTTATGTTTATGCAAAGATGGTCACATCCTGTGGTTTTCAGTGCTTTCACAATTACATGTTAGTTTATAAAATTAAAATACGTTTTTGCCTGTTAATATATGCTGCAGTAAATATTAGATTCATTGAGTTCACATACCAAACTGTTGTTTTATTTAGTCTTTCAACAAAATAAAGGATAAAAGGATTGGGTTTTACATCCCATAAATGCAAAGTTAGGCCTAAGAAAAATATTTTTGAAGCTGCAATAGTAACTTCTTTGGGTTAAAATGAACAAGTTTTGAGCGAGTACTCAAAGTGTGTGATCAAAGTACGTGTATGTGTAAATGTTCAGCTTGAGTGTTCAGCTGATCAGTTTTTAAGTCTCCTTACCTTACCTTCATTCACAAAGTTATGTTTATGATAATGATTTATAACTTGAGCTGTCGGGTTCAATTTCCCAGAAAATGGTTGTTTGGCTTCATTTGACTTCAAAATATGTAATGAAAAGTACGTCAAGTAACCATCAATTTTATGTTTCGAACGGAGATGGTGGTAATGAAGGGAAAGTTACATGTTGCAGCTTTAAACTTTATTAGTCTGTTGGTTTCTGGGTAATAATTGAAGTCCATTTTCCCCATCCTCTAAACTGATCTATGAACTGAGGTTTGAAGGAACAACTACTGTATGTTTTGCTGCTTATTGAGCTTATTTAGAGCTTGCAGACTCCCTCAATTGCCTTTAGTTTTGACAGATTTCTCTGCCGTCACTAAAATTGACCTGCATTCGGTGGGTGAAAGGTAATGATGTCCCACCTTTTCTCAAACGTGAACTTATGTGTGAACATTTACAGATACAGACTCTTACTAATAATTGCATGCGGTATGTAGGGGTAATTACTTTTCAGCAAGTAACAAAAGATGCAATTTAAAAAATAAGACAAAATTAAAGGTGTCTGTATATAGGGGAAGTGTTTGGTATGTTAGCTGTAGTTTTTCTTGCTAATTGGGTTGCCAGTAAGGTTAAACTAGAGTTACTTTGCTTTTCATTTGTTTATTTGTGATGTTTTTTTAATGACAGTCGGCATTATCAATAGTCACGCATGCAATCGTTTGCTCTTGAAGTGCCACCTTTCTTTGTTGATAAATCTTATCCCTTTTACCTTGTGCACAGACCCTTCGTGCTTTGATTAGAACAAGCGAACAGTCCGGTTTGCTAGACGGAAAAAAACAAAATAAATCAACATCAGAATGCGTTCGAGTAAATATGAGATAATTGTAATTGAAAAATAATTGGAATTTTAATTAATATCTTTTGAAGTGAAACTCTTGAAGGCTTATCGGACAGAGGAATATTGAATTCATCATTCGAGGAATTCGTTTGCATGGGCGGAGCAAAAGGTATTGTGCTGATGTATTTCAGAGAAAATAATACAAAAATAACCACATGTTGAGATGATGTAGGTATGTTCAAAAAGAACACGAAGAGGTCATGAAATTATAAATTATCAGTTAACAATCAAGCTTTTTTGTTTTTATGCTTAAATGCTTTCAGCATAGCAATTAAAAAGTTTCCTTTAATCTGTCTTTTTATGTCAGTAATTATACTTTCTTTATTGATAGAATCACATGACCTGTATTAATACTACCCTGCAAATACCATACTGGCAAGACAGAATTCTTAAATACTACCCCAACATCATAACTAAAAAATGCAGCAGTGGATTAAACCAAATTGTGGACAATTTACCCTCCAGGCTTAGCTTTGCTATGCATACGCTGCTTTAAAGGAGTCATATAGTTAACAATGCAGTTGACGACACTGATTAACTCCTCAGAAATGTTTACTTAATTGGCTTGCATAGCTGTTTGCGTACTTGAGAACTGAACATGCATTTCAAACGGAGTGGAAGTTCTTGTGTTACCAACTCAAAATATTGATCTAAAAGTTGATTACATTACAGAAAAAAATATTATATATATATTAGTGGTGCTTGAGCAAAACTAATGGGAAAATGGAATGACACATTTCTGTGTAAATGGCTGTAAATGCACATATTGGGAATTGACACTTCCTCACCTTATTTTCAAACAATGTGTTAATTGCGTCTTGGATTGTGATAAATGAGCCAGACATAAAGTTATAGTTAAAGCATGCACTAAAAGTTTCTTTAAAGCCATTTTCTGTAATCATCAGTATGTTTGTTCATTATTTGTTATGTTGAAATGTAGTTTTCAGTCAGTGGACAGTTTGAAAATGTTGTCAAAGAAGGAATTGTAGTAAGATTAAGTTATCTGTAAATGTGATTTTCTTCCTGTTAACTTTTTCACTTTCAATCTTTTTAGCATCTACTTTGTTGTCCCTGTGCACTTCAGGGACATTTAAAACCATTAGCTATGATCTGTAAACTGCTGTTGTCTGGCTGAATAAGTTGGAGCAAATGAACCTGAGCGCTTTTGATGTGTTCAGTTGTTTTTTCGTTAAGTAGGTATTTCTTTTTCTGCAGGTTTCTCACACCTCTAACAATGATAGATGGGATTTAAGTACATGTGTAGGTTTAGTAAAAAGCAAAACAAGGCTTTAAAATATTTATTCTTGCATTTGTAGTGTTTAAATTGATTTATGAAGGGTTATTTCTTCAGGGGAATGTTAAGTGTATTTAAATGTAAAGCTTTAAAATGCGTTTCTAAAAATTTATGTGCATTTTTATAAGGGCAATTCCCCAGGGCAACCTGGGGTTGTGTGTCTTTCTCATAGTACAATAGTGATTGTGGGATAGTGGGATTTGAACAAATGTCCTTTCGCTGCCTAGATCTTTAGCCATTTAACCTCAACACGCCACCACTATAATAACAGTGAATACCAACTTTGCAACCAAACGGTGATGAATTGGGTGGTGTGGACGTTCGAGCTCTGCCAGGCTGTATGAGTATCTCTTGCCTCATCTGTACAGTCATTGCACAATCTCTGTCCAAACATCTGTATTAAGCATCTGCATTAAGAGGGTTTTTTAAAGCAGTATCAGGGATTTAAAAACAAATAAATAAAAAGCAAACCTCTTGACCTCTAGTTTTGACTTCACCTTTAAAAATGGGTACAAACACCCACAGACTCAAATTGCAGAAGCAAAAACAAAATTGAATAAAATGTCACCTAGTAACACCCTAGCAACCAGCTAGAAGACTCAACTCAACACTGCATGGCAATGCCCTGGCAACACCCAAAACACCTTTGCTTTGTGGTGATGACTTTCAGTTCCATATTCAAACTTAAGAAGTGATGTTTAGGTCACATCTGTTTTTATTCCTTTGTGTCACTTCTCATTTTAGTCATCCTGTACTTGAATGTAAGTGCATTTGAAATGATGTAAGGAAAAATCTGTCAGTGATAGAAAGTGTTGTGTCAGATAGCATGCTTGGCAGAACCGCGGTGTGGCTTGACCCCATCTCGCATGAAGTGAAAGGCGATGTTGTCAGTGGATAGGAAGTCTGGGCTGCACTGTGACAGAACATTGAAAAGCCTGCTGTAAACAAAGATTGCTTAAAGAAACCCGTTACCCTGAGGAGAGAGGAAAAGGTCCAGCACCCCCCACTACATGATGACAAAAATGCCTCAGAAAGCCTTGGACGCAACTGTAATGGGGTCCTCAGAAATCTCAGCGAGGAGCGGATGGGTCCTTTCTCACTTGGAGTATCCATAAGGCAAGATAATACCTTGTATTGTTCTCTTTTTATAACCATCAGCAGCATGCTACATACTCTCATCTAGAGAGTGCATTCACAAAAAGCTTTTCATAAGAATGTTTCTTCTCCTTTATCCTTAAATTTGGTTTATCAGTACAGCATGTTCCAGCTCGCAAAAACGAGACGTATCATTATTTTCCATACAGAGCTGTAAAGCACTGCGTAATGTGGCTGTATTTTCTCAAGACCTTGTTTGTATGGGGTCTGTACTGATTCTGTGGTTTTTTTTATGGGGGGGGCATTCATTCATCTTCATTCCTCGTGCTGAAAATAGCAGACGCGTCTGTGCCGCTGGTGTGTGTAGGGTTTGGTGCGGGACCAGCTGAGCGTCTAGACTGAGGGATTTAAAGTCTCTAAAGACAGCAGAAGGCATTAAAGCAATGACAGCAGTGTCTATAAAAGATCTTTCCCCAACCATGATTACCGGTGTGGAAATATCATGTGCAAGTGTTCATAACGTTAACCGAACTCCCGCGCACGTTTATGCCAAACCCTCTAGTTCCAGCGTCTTTGTGGTATTTTATGAAAATGGCTGCCGTTTTGAGTTACTGGGCACATGTCTTGCTTAGCCAATTAGACGTATCCTTTTTAATTGAGGTTCATTTCATTGGTGGAGTTTGTTAAAGTATTTCGTTACTACTGCACAGAGTTGGAAATATGAATTTGAAACTTACCTTTAGTATTAAACCTTGGTACAAAACTCCAAGAGATATTACATTTTAAAGCGATCACACAGTTAAGATTTTTGCCTTGTAGTGTTAAATCAAACATTTTGGGCCAATAAGCACCACTCTAGTAGGCCACATAGCAACTCCTTAGCAACCACTTAGAAACGCAAAAAATGACAGAATACTGTGGAAACCGCATCTTCAAGACTCTGGCAACACACTATGTAGTTCTGAATGAGTTCTGAATGCATGGCATGTTTAAAGTTTTTCAGCGATGGGGGGGTGTTTTTATTTTTTTCTCATGGTTACAGACAGCAGCAGGCCACTGCTTCCAGCTCACCCGTGAGAAACACTCCATCTCCTATGTGTATCAGTGCGTGAGAGGCTGCTCTTGTGTCTCAACATCCCCTGTTTGAGGAAATAACTTTTGCTGAATCCAGCAGATGCCACATTGTTGCTCCTCTTCGCATTACCTAGCCAAGGCCGATTGATTCGATATGCAGCAGTAACAAGCCCTCTCATGTCCAAAACATGATTCTGCATCAGGCTATAGTTTTCACCAGCTTAGCGTCACGCATTCCAATCTTGATGTGGAGACAAGTGATTTATACAGCATATCAAGTCTTTAGCCATTTCACAATTTGGCCCTCACATTTACCAGCTCAGCGCTGCCGTCTCCCCGCAGCCTGAGCGCATTTACCCACAGCTTTAACACTTCCCTGTTCTTTCAAAAGTCAATGGGCACTCAACAGGGAGATTATATATGTACTGCAGCAACTATCTGATAAACAATAATGATGAGAATCGATTATTTAGGTCTGTGCATGAAGCATCTCAGTCAGTGATGCCAATTTAAATAAGTGATTGATGCAGAAAGGCAGCGTTTGTATTAAAACAGATTTCCTTGTTAAACATAAAATGTCGGGTTTAAATAGACACAGTTGATGCTATATGCAAAGCAACTATAATGTTTTTTTTATGGCCTGCAGCAAGTTTATTTGGAAAATTATGTTATGTTTAAAGTAATATTAGGTATGATCGCACAACGGCAAACAAATTGTTTAACTTTTATATTTTACATAATTGTTTTACCCAGTCTATTGCTTTCATCTTAGTATACTGTCTGCACATGGTTTTGAAGAGGGCATTGGTTGAGACCAATTAATTAATCAATTAAATCCAAATCCAAAAAATGATTGACAGGCATATCGACAGACACACAATCGCTTATAAAAACAGTTGTTTGTTAAGGGCTCGTGTTGAGACTCATCAGCCCCTGTGAGAGCATGAAAGAGCCTCTTCAGCAGTTCTGTCAGTCTCCTGCCATCAACACTGTCAATCAGCAACTATTCATATCCTTCACCAACCCATTGGCTTTCCAGACATTACATACGGCACTCGCATCTTCAATCTCCCATATATTCCTAAAGGTGACTTGGCTGGCTCGCCGCACTGCGTCGCTTTTCTGTTGTCTCATCAAGAATACCAAGGTGGGTTGCCGTCTAGGTGAGCCAGAATACGCAGATGCCTTCTTTCATAAGCGAGTAATATATTTCATGTGAACAGGAGTCTGCGCTCCTGTGACCGTGTTTGACCACATTATTTGACTGGCAGATGAAAGGAAAGTCCTTAGGGTGCGTTCCTGTACTCAGGGTCTCGGCCTGTTTGAGTCGGGCTGAACTGACATCATTCCTCGTGCTCTCGAGGCCTGCGCTCCAGCTTTGATCTCCTCTCGAGTGGGAGGAAGCGTTGCATGTATCTCTTTTCATCCCTTAATATAATCCATCAGATGTGTTTGTTTCAGCATTAACATCATCAGCATCTCTCAGCTGGAGAGATCAGTGGTCCCCTTAAGCTCCAGTTTAGAGCCAGCAAATAGGCTGGTGGATTTTATTAAAAGATGTTTAACTGTTTCTGCATATGGAATGGAGATGAAGGGTTCGGCGTGCTGCATGGTTTTAGTTTGGTGATATTACAGAAATTAAAAGTGTTTTGAATGTATATCTAAAGTGTATATAATTCCTTTATCATTTTTAGAATATACATCTTAAATATATACCTTACTGTGTGTGTGTGTGGTATGTATTATGTCGTGTAGCTAATAACTTCCTGTTTATTTTAGAAATGGAGTAATAGGGTTTTTTGTTGTTGTTTCAAGATATTTTGATCTATCCTCTTAAACTAAGCCAGCTGTAACGCACATGCTACAATATAACAGCCTGAGTTAAGCAGGAGTTATTTCCTGTAAGAAATATGAAAGAACACACAAATATGTGCATTGTATTTTTCTCAGAGCAGCGTGTCTTCTCATTTGTTACAGCACGTCTGCAGTTGAGGTCTTTATGGGGTCTTTAAGTTTAGCTCAGCACAGACTTTGCAGATAGTTTCTATATTATTTGGTGTAAGACCAAGAGGGTGTGCTGTGCAGATAAATTATGCTTTTGTGTGCACTATTCTGTCTGTGTTGTGACTGTGATGGAGTTTATTCATGAGGATATATGACTTATCACAGGAACTGTCAGTTCTCATTTGTATATTTCATGGTAAGCACTTTGTCACAAGCCGATGTGACTTCCCAGCCTTGACTGTATCCTGTTTGCGTCAGGCTGTATAATTAATTTTCAGAGCTATATGCAAATAGACCTCAAGGAGAAGGCCTCTATCTCCATCACTTTGATAAAGTAAATGCATACAGTAAGACGGAGGTCTCCACTAGTGTAAATCAGCCCTTTGTAGGACTGTAACACTCCAGACAGGGACTTCCAGTGACCTCCTTGTGGTTTTGGAATCTGACACTAGGAGATGGATTTCTTAGCTACCTAAGCTGGTAATGTAATGGGAGTAGAAGAATTACAATTGACAGTGCCAGCAAGGTCGTCACTCGTCCGGTGCACAGGTGGCCCCCATTGGGCCCTCACAACTGTGCTGCCTGTCTACAGCTGGATGTGGAAACATGTCTGGTTCAGCTATTCAGAGTTCAGGTTACATTCCGCACTAATGCCTCAGTCATTTTGTGGAAATATGGGAAAAAGCTATATTTTTTTATAACGTTGTTAGATATTTAACATCAGGCTACTGGGGTGGAGTTTGGGGAAGTAACATTTACTCCAAGTATTGTGATATTTTGCCTCATGACACACTATATTCTAATGGCAAAAATGTATGTTTGGTACAGATTTTTACATCGATTTTGTTTAAAATGGAGGTTAAGGATTTTAGATTTCTTATAGAGGAACGTTAGTCTTTTGGTAGCTAAAATCTGTGTGCATTTTATTTTTTACCCTGTAAACTAAAAATTATGAATATAGGCCAGGGTCAAGCTCTTTGTTTAGCCAGTGAGATGTCACTTTCTGTCTGTCAATCATTTTATTTATAAAGCAGGACATATAAGGGAAGCAAGAAACTAAACATGTAGTCTCCTGCTTCATCTCTCATTTCTGGAGTCCCACCGGTATCACACTGTCTTTGTAGATCGAGGCTTTGGAAATAGACCTTGTATCTAATTAAGTCTGGTGGAAGTTCCAGACCAGCTAACATCGCTTGCAGCACCTTTAAGAAAAAGAAAAATACATTTGTTTTGCCACAGTCCACTGTTTGCTTTAACTGTGCTTGGTTACTGAGACCCCTGTTGTTGTTATTTCCCCTTTCTTGGCCCCTTGCCATCTGTCCAGGCAGATTGTTGACTTTCCATTTGTCGCAATCTTCGTGAGACCAAAGTTCAGCCCTTCTGCCAGTGAGATGACTGCAGGGAGCGAGGAGGGTCTGCAGTGTAGCGCAGTGCATCTCTCAGCCGTCTGAGATGTCTGTCTCACCATCTCTCGCTGTGTGTGGCAGTACCGTACACTGGTACCTCATCTACACTGACAGACAGTGGAGGTCGTGAGGAAGAATCTCAAAGTGAGTTTCAGGCAGATTTGACATATACGGTTTCTTTTTAAAAATCCCCTTGTAACATTTCATTCCTTTTTTCTGAGAACTGTCACTGCCAGTCATACTAAAATGCACCACGTGATCCTTGAGATTGTAAATCAGACTGTTAAGACCGTTAAAAATGATGAATTGTTATACAAACAATTTGGTCCGGTTCTTTTTGGTCTAGGGCCACCTTACGCTCACACTGTTGATTTTCTATTCATATATCTCAATGCATGTTCAGCCATGTTTAAACTTCTGCTTGATGATAATTCAGGAAAACGATAATGACTTTCCCTAGGCTTTGAGCTTCCTGTTGGGTTGCCCTGAAGGTTGCCTTTAAGGAAGTAAATTGCTTTGACCCTTTAACCTCGGTTAAAAGCCCCAGAGTCTCAGAATGGACGGATGAGGCGTTACCAGCGTCAGCAGGTCTCTCGCTTGTGAGGCGATGTGTTACAGTCTGCACTGGTCCTGTTCCCAGACTTCCGTTTACCACATGAATGTCTCTATTGTCCGGTTCAGGACCAGATGGGAAATGTGTGATATCCAAATCGCCAACTCTCCATTTTTTTAAATCTCAGTTTTGTGAGAAGCTGAGCTGTTGGAAATCCTGCTGTGGCCGTTGGCCAGGGGACCGCAGGTGCGTTACATAAATTCCAAGCTTTCCCCAATTAAATAGCAGTGTTTAGTATGACCCTGTACAACACAAAAGTGCCAAAGTACATTTGTCATTTACAACATTAACAACTTTGATAAATAACTTTTTTTGCAAACAGTGCAACTAAAGACATTTCTGCTTGAACATTCTGTTGCCAGAAGTAATACTGCATACAGTTTTTCCTATAGAGTGTTGTTGGCAGTATTAAAACTGGTACAGTCATAATATCAGCATTGTATTGAATAAAAAATAATTATGCTACATATACATATTGATCATAGTATCAAATTAACATAAAAAAAACAGAATTATACCACATTACCATTACTTGTTCATTGGCACTTTTTGTACTTTATTTGTTAGGCTTATCACTTTACTACATGCTAGCAGGTTATTATTTCCTTAATTCAAAGTAACTTAAAGGTGACTAATGCCAAGCCTGTCTGTTTGACTCCCCAGTTCATAGGTAATGCCTACCTGGTATTGAACCTGTGACCTTTATCTGACCAGCTGATGACTTCATCTACTAGCTTTTTGTTGTATACCTTCTCATTTCCCTGCTGCACACTATTGACAATACCATTGTCCAGGTGTGACCCAGTTTTGCAGTCATTAGTGAGAGTAGTTCAGTGGGTAAAATCATGACGCCCTCGCTGAGGGCTTTGAATTCATAAGGCCACTGCTTTAATATTATAGCTGATATAACCAGTATGGCAAAACTCATTATGAAACGTTAATTGATCAGAGCTTTTCCTAGTGGTAAGACCTCACTGAGTGTCGAGGTGGGCGATGTGCACGGCAAGTCACTGGGTACATTGCTTGATATATATTTTTTTAAATAAAAGCTTGTCTCAATTTCACTATTCGATTCTATTGCCCTCTGACGCTTTTTTGAACACAGTAATGTGTCTTATGTAAACTGCTCCTAGCTAATGGGTCAGGTGAAACTGAACATTACACATGGATCTCCAGTTAATTGACTAGTCTTTTAAACCATGTTAATTTAAAAAAGGAAATTATATGATGAACATTTGCTTACTATTGAGAGAAATGTTAAGCCATGCATTTTTTTCCAGAATGCCTCTGCACATAACATTCATGTGTTGGAGGAGGTGAGACAGGAGAGGAAAGCGCTCTTAAGGGAGGATTGGATCTTGTGCTTTCAAAGCTAGGTTGCTATTGCTAGCCTTTCTGAAATTGCCTTCCTTACTTTTAATAAACCTGTGTCACCAGGCAGTGTTGTCCATTGGGGTTGTGTGTGCTATATCCATGTGCCGTACCCTATAATAACAGTCTAGCTTGTGTATGTTTCTGCATGAATATGGGAGGGGGAGACTGGACAAAATAATGTAACAGCATTTGTCTTTGCTAATCCTTCACTGTTGTAAGATACGGACACTTTATCCGGTTCCTCTGATGAATAAAATACATAACTGTTAGGGTGAGAATTTAAATGTTACTTATTTCTATTGCTCAGTACTAAAGTATATAAACAATAAAAATGCAGTTCGACCTAATTTAATCACATTTATGGTTAACACATTATCTGTTATAAAGATTTTAGATTTTTTAGATTAAATATCATAAGTATTAACATATAAATAGTTTTCAGGCTTCTCTGTATTTCACCTCCATCAATCTGAGAGTCTTTCATTGAATTTATAATAGCAGCTGCTGTACAGAACTGATGATGCTGATGTGCTGTTCGGCCTGTGGCATGACTGAGCAAATAATGTCCTCTACAAGCTTGCCTGTTTATGTCCTTCATTTCAAACAACACGCTTTGAGCTCAGCTGCTGTGAAAAGGGCCTGTTTAACACCACACAAATGCGATTGCTTAACCCTCTTAAATTGTGCTCTGATTCTGTGCTGCTGTATTTGTGAAACTGTTTTTCCCCTACCTGCCCCTGTGCAGTTTGAAACATCATCAGTTTTCATCTGTTATTGGATAAGACATTTAAAAGATGTTTGACAAATTGACTCAGGCCCTTCATATCAGTGCTGTGCTGGGAGATCCATCCTCCTGCAGTCTGTAGTTTCAGCCTGATTCTAACAACCTGTATGTCATTTTCAAGTAAGCCTGTTGTTTGAGTCCAAACTGATTTTTGCTAGTCGCCCCCTAGGGACAGACAACAGTCAGTGCAGAGGTATTCATATTATCAGAATCAGAATCAGAAAACTTTATTGATCCCGCAGGAAATTGCTTACGTAGTGACTGCCATAACACACAAAAACACAGAGACACAAAACAGTATAAAATTTAAGTTAAAAAATGGAATAAGTCTAAATAAAATCTGAATAAATCTATAGAAATAAAACAACCATAATAAAATATACAAACTATACAATTGCACGTAAGTTATTGAAAAGCAGCAAGCTATTGCACGGATTACTGTGTGGGTGAGTGACTGAGGGAGGAGTTGTAAAGTCTGATGGCAGTGGGAAGGAAGGATTTTCT
>JAZGTJ010005745.1:0-26666 GCA_036877575.1 Botia almorhae
TCATCACATTCAATAATTTTACAAACCCCAGCTGTTTGCTTCTTTAAATAACTGTTTCACTTTGCCAGTTTATTAAACCTTAGACAGCCCAGCAGAACAGGTGATAGGTGATGAAGCCTTCACTGCAGTACTTAAGTGTGTGTCTCCACTGGATTTGGTTTAGCAGTCACAGGCTAAAGCAGATTCTATGCAGGGCCCGAATGCTTAGTTTCATCCATTACATTAACACAGCAGCAGAACACTACTTACACTTTTAGAACTCACACATTTTGGGAGAGAGTTTGGTAAACCGGTGCTGTTATGAATGCAGATGATGGTGAAAGGCTTTATTCACAGCGATTAGCTAACAGAAGAGGCACTTGACTTCTGGAACTTGTTGATATAGAAACATTATTCAATCCACTTCTAGAGTGTGAACAGGATAATTCGAGAGTCACGCCTGTTAGTCAATGCCCTAGTCACTCCCAAAGAAAATTCCTGCCTGGGAAAGTGTCAGAAAAGAGCTGACAGCTTAATGGCAAATCAAAACATTCCTCTGTTTCTGCTGCAATAGATATTCATACAAGACGACTAATAAACTGTAGCAGACTGTAAGCCAAAGGATTTGTGCTATACTTGGCTTTCAACCTCGCTGCTGAGGTTGATCCTCAGAGAGCTTTAATGAGGTTCTGCTCATGGCACCACAGACTGGCACGGGAGAAAAAAAAACAGACAAGACACTTCTGGAGACAGTTCTCCTGTTGAGAACGCAAGGTCATCCTGCTCCACACATCCTGAATAATAGAAGACAGACTCAATGGGGGCTGAGGGCCTCGTAAATCAGCGGGCACCTAAATTTCCACTCCGAGCTGAATATAAATGACATTATATTGAGGTAATATGAGACAAAGGGAATTTTTTTTATCTTTAATCTTTTTTTAAATCTTTTTTTAATCTTTAATCATCTAACCAAGCTTCATAAGCTCTAATAATAACAAAGTCCTCATTGTTTAGCACTTTGATTACACCAGCAGGGCACCATAGATTAGGAAGCAAAAAAAGTGAAAGTCTGACAACACTTATTTTTAATAAAAAACTACAGTGCTGAAAGGCCTGATGGGATTGTGTCCAGCTAAACTAAGCCACAGGACTGAAGAATGACCTGACTATAGAAGAAAAAAATAGCTAAAGTAATACTATTAAAAGAGTAACAACTCTAAAAACTACGAAAAATAAAACTTTTTCGTCAGCATGCTACATTGAACCCAAAATATTCCTTTGAACAGTTTAAGAAATTGAACAAAAATATCTTATAGCAAGACATCTTAAGTTTTCACTTTAACTGTGGTGATTTGATTTATAAAACAACTGTCAACTCTCGCTTATGAAATATAATAAGATAATCTACAATGATAACTCTGAACTCATGTCTCCCATACTGGCCTTCAAGCAAAACTCTCCAGGGTTTACAGGATGTTGGGCAACGGGACCAATCATGACTCATAGGACAAGCCTCAATCCCAATTAAGATATCTACACCTTTTATCATTCAGAAACAAGAGCTATATTGTAATGCAGTATCAAAAATAGAATATCAGAGCCCTGATCACAAGAGGATGCCTACAGCATGTGTAGATGTGCAAATTATTTCACAAAAAACAGTGGTTGGTAGGCATAATTCAATGATGACAACAGTAAAGTTGAGTTTGCATCTGTCGCCATTGACTAACGGGATAAAGAGGTCAAAATAAACCTAAAAGCTGTTTTGGAGCAACAACAGTTGCTTTCAGCTCCAGCTGTAAAATGATCGGTCAAATCAGACGTTCTATTGCAGACCGCTTTCCTTGGTTTGATTTTATTTTTCATTGGCAAATAAAGCAACCATAAACTATAAAATCCAGGAATTTAATCTACGCAATAAACTACATGACTTGACCATTCCTGACTGCAGATCAAAGATGCTAAATGCCCCAAAGAGATGTAGGCTAAATATCAAATACTCAAACTACTGCCTCTCCGCTCTTTAATCATAACTGTCTTCTGTTCTCAATAAACACATCAAATACATCACACAGGAGAAACTAAGAACAACAGCAAATGCTGCCTAGCAACCCAATAACAAACATAATTAAGTCATAATTCTTTATTATCTAAACAAAGTATTGATAACAGCCCATGGGAATATCAAAGGCACGCTTTCTGTTGGTTGCTCATTAGCTAAGTGACACGAAGAAATTGCATCTTTGATATTCAAACGTTAATTGCGATTCAAACAAGATTCATAGAACAACTGTAGTGACAAGATGCAAGTCCATTGCATGCGTTAAATTATATGCTTTTATTACAGATTTTCTGTTTGGTTTTGATATTTCAGTTATCTTTTATTGTGGTGCACATCTGTTTTACAGGGACAGATTTTATGAAAGTTTTGGTTTCTTGCTGGTTTCTAACTCTAATTATTGAAGGTAACTGGGTTACAGCGTAAAAAAGAAATTTAAAAAAGCACCTGCGGAAGTTTTTTGGTTGCATGCCTGGGTTATGATTTACTGCCACAGTACAAACAAACATACTCTGGTTTTAATTAAACCTTTTGATTCATTCAGTTTCATTAGACAATGTTTACTAGATAAATGATTCAACCAGATGTGCCTGTACAATAAAAAAAAAACATTCACTCTTATATCATCCAAAGTTNCAATGTTTACTAGATAAATGATTCAACCAGATGTGCCTGTACAAAAAAAAAAAAACATTCACTCTTATATCATCCAAAGTTTATCGAAATTTACATTTTTTCCATCCTACTTGATGTCACGCATTAGAGGGAGTTTAGAGAGAAAATAAAGGTTAAGAGCCAATAATTACTATTACAGTATTAACTTTTAACTGAACATTTTAAATTAAAAGTTAAATAAAAGGTTTGTTTTATTTAGCTTTATTAAATGTCCTGTAAGGAAAGAAGGCTCTGAAACTGAGAATTGGCCAAAAAAAAACCTCACACGTACTAAAGCCCCATATGTATGCAAATCAAAGTCAACCAGTCGTAACACCTCAACGTGTGGAATTTGACTTCTTTGCGGCAGATGATCTGCTAGGCCGCCTTAAAACTGGTGTCTGAAATAGGTTTGAGTTCCCTCAGAGCAGTGTGAATGTGTTCCTTCAAGCGTAGCGCTCTGTGCTACCCTGAGCCAGCACGTTCCCTCACATCAGGAGCTTTTTATTACATTTCCTGGACTTGAATTCCTCACACTGCTCTGGGCTACATTGAGACATGTCACACTCACATCCAATCACCCATTGGCCATTATCTGTGTCTTTAGCCTGTGGCCGGTGTTCATGCGAATATTGAGATGGAAAATGAATTTCCAGCTCAAGTCAACCTCGGTGAAAACGGCTTCTGTTTCACTTTTCAGTCACGGACATTTCCGATAGCACTGCAGTTAATGAAAACAGATGGACTAAGTGGTAGGTTGCCTATAGATACATAATAGTTTAAATCAAATATTTCTAGCATAGGCCAGTGGAACCTGAGCGAAACTGAGCTCCATGATTTTTCCATGGAAATTTATCAGATGAACCTTTCTAAGGTGGAAAGATAAGTTAGGATTTGTGCAAAAACAAGACTCGATTGCCCTGGGAAGCAACCAAAACAATGGTTCTGCCGAGTAGGCTCCAAACTGTGGGTTGCCCACACACTCGCACATAGTGAAAATCCCAGCGGAGAATAGAGTAACAGAACTGCCTGAGAAATCCTTCTGGACTTTTAATACAATTCTGTGTCAGCTCCCGCCAAGACACCTCTTTCTCAGCTCAATAACAGCTCAAAACAAATGAGACGAACCCATCTTTGACTTTGAGACAGAAGAAAACTTTGAGTAATTTCTTCATTCATGAAGAGAAAAAGCACATGTTCTTAGTTCTTCTCTTCAGTGGATTAAAAACTACTGAGAAAACTAGCCGGATGATAATACACAGGCTTATTTAATTTCATATACATAAGTAGTAGGTCTTTTAAATTAAACCACTATTGGTTAAAATTAGCCTGCCCTGGTTGCCTGAGCAGTATCAGCTTTAAAATAAATATGTCAGCAATAGGCAGTAACAATTGCTGGCCTCTAAAACGTTTTTAAATCATTCATTAGAAAATTACAGAGCTAAAGTTCTCTGACATGTCATTCTAAGTTCAGTGGAAATTTCTGAGCAATGCATGTTTCAGACAAACCAACTGACTGCCATCTAATCCAGGCCGATAAGGAAAGCAGCAATACAGTGAAAAGGGGGGTGATTTATGCGCAGAGGTTTAATTTTTAGGATTATGGGATTGTTCAAATATCTCTGCAGTAGTGAAGTTTGCCTTAGCTAAATCACTAACACCAATTATTAGAAGGTGGCTGATGAAAATACATATTGTCTTTAAAACTGCAATCCGTAACTTTTTATTGGTTAAAAATGAACCAAACACAGCTATTGGGCAGGTTCAGGATCAATGTTCAAAACAGTCTCTTACACTGATTCGCAATGTAAAGTTTATAATATTGATTTAGAATCCGAGCGGTTGGGTACAATTTCCTGAGAAATTTCAGTTTGACTTCAACATAAAATCGCCGGCTACTTTTACATCCATTTCAATATATATATATGTTTCAAACAGAGATAGAGAGGTAAAAGTAGACGGTAGAGAGGTAAAAGTTATGGATTGCAGCTTTAAACAAACTTATTAATAATAACAGTTCTCTTGTAAGAACACAGGGTCTTTAAAAGCAGGATATTTATTTACCTCAGAATGGTTTGTTACTGGCATCTGATGAAGGTACTGTGAGGTGAAAAGGCCGCAGCAAAATCCCAAATGTTCTTTTGGGTAAGAAAACCATTCTTTCACCTCTCTGTTTACTAACAGATCTAAAACCACTTACAAACATGTGTTGTTTTGTGAGCCAGTTCAACGTATTAAGCGAGTGGAAAAGCGACACAAAAGGCTTTTCTATGAAATGCAAGAAGCTGCCTCGAGTTTGCATGCAATGTTTCTGTTTACTTATTCCAAGCAACACAGCGGACACTTATTCAAAGTAGCTTTCACAACACTAATTGAAGAGCAGCCCTCACGGAGCCACCTAGCACCGAGCACTTTGCTGAAAAGAAGGATGATTTAAGTACCGTATGATTACAGATTTCAATACCTGGATCATCTCTGCTCTGGATCAAACCCACAGCTCTTGAAGCCAGATTTCTTGACCAACTGCAGTCAAAAACAGTTGTGTGTGCATGATACACTTTGGAAAGCCAAATTCAGAAGATTTGGAAAGGACCCCCCCCCAAAAAAAAAAATCTGGAAAGAAACAATGACGAAAAAGCTCGAAACATCCTGCACAAGCTAATTAACAGCACTGACAGGTAAACTTTAGATGTGCAACCTTACGGCTGCAATCCGTAACTTTTGCCTCTTTACTGCCATGTCTGTTTGAAAGTTGAAAAATTGCAAGGCACTTTTATGAACTTTTCATTACGTATATTGAAGTCAAATGAAGCCAAACCGGCATTTCCTGGGAAATCTGACCCAACAGTTTAAATTATAAATCATTATTGTAAACTTACCATTGCAAACCGGGGTAAGGTAAGGAGATACTGATCTCTCATGTACTTGACAGTAACTCATTATTGTTCATTTTCAACCAAAGTTGCAGTTAAACCAGTTACAGCTTTAAACACAGGCTACAGTGGCTTCATATCTGAACTTAACTCCAGTCTAAACTCCTGTTTTGGCATGTCACATCGCATGCCAGGTTTCTTACAAAGACGCAATTCTGGGTGCATGCTAGAGGGCATAACCTATCCACCCAGGGAGATATGCAAGGAGTACTTCCAGAAATATGAGCACAATATCTAAATCTTTCGGAGAATTTGAGACTTTTCAATAATAACCTAGAACCTCCCGAGATCTAGGTTGTAGCTTGACAATAAAGAGATAAGGCTTTAAAAAGAATACATCAAGTACAAATTGATTAGAAGGCTAAGGAGTGGCGATATCAAAGCAATTTCTATGAACAACCATGTCAAGCAAACATGTTGAAGTGTTTTAGGTGTGGGGTACTTTTGAGCTGATGAGTCAAAGTAACAGCAAAGGCAGCAAAGGCAATAAAGACTGGTTTGACCAGTCTCTCTCTCTCTCCTTTACACACACACACACACACACACACACACACACACTTAAAGGGACAGTTCAACAACTTTACTCACATTAATGTCAGTGAAAACCTGTATCTTTATATTTAAATGATACATTAAAAACCAAGATTTTTCTTATTTTTTGTTATTAAACAAGAGCAATGTACAAATCCTTATTGATTCTTAAGTACGATTCCAATTTGCATCATAAAAACACTGTAGCTATTTTTACTCTCATTTAATATTTATACTGTGCTAAGCATTTCTAATTGCATTACAAGTTTGTGTGGCAAGAGTTTTACAACCTTGAAAACTGGTAAACCCTTGTCAAAACATGGAACAAGTAAGAAGTTGTGTTCCATGCCTCCCATTGGGGTCTAAAGCCCTGGAAAGGACTATGTAATGTATCAGATGAGTTTTCCAGCTCCTCTGTGACTGAGCATGGAGGTGCTCTCGCATGCTAAAACCCTGGGATGTCACAAGATTAACTCAACCAGTATCCAAAACAATACAGACAATAAAGCTCTTAGAGAATGATGGGAGTAACGCATGGGAGCAGATCATGCCAACAAAGCAGATTTTTGATAACCCCTATAGTGTAGCTATATTGAATGGCTGTAAAAACTCACTCGCTGGTAATGGATCATCAAAAAGAATAATAGCACATATAAGTTTTTATTACCACACCAATGGGGCAGGTGGAAACTGTTAAGCGATGTACAGTAAGACGACTTTCTCAGTCCCAATTCGCTCTCATTGTATCAAAAAAGGAAGAGGGTCAATATTCTTCAAAAACTGTCATCTAAATTTGAAATGATTAGAAGGTGAGTAAAAGACAAAATTATTTCGATTTCAGGTTGCTGGTTCGATTCCAGCGCTGGCAGGTAGCAACTGAAGTGTTCTTGAGCAAGGCACATTTTTTGGGTATGGGTTATCATATCTCACAAATATGTCACTTCTTTCATTGGCGGAGAGCCTTCCACAAATGTTCTAATTGGCTACCTTTCTGGGTGTATTTGATGCAAACAAGGATGTTGACCTCCACGTGAATACAATGAAAGAGGTTGTAAATAGCGTATGACTCTGGACTCAACATGTACTGCACGGGTCTTTGAGCCCCACAATGAAAAACGGTTTGCACAGGTCTGACATCTGATTCTGTTCTAAAAAAAGCACGTGATCTAATTCTACAATCATCTGTAAACTAAACCTATGAACTAAAGCTGTTTTGGAAACAAACAAAAAGTGAGCAGTCGTTTTGTAATGATGTTTACCAATTTTAAAGGTTAAAGATTCATATTCATTTTCCACATAATTTTTCCATTGCTCTCTCTCCCGTTTGTGTATATATACACATTCACATATACAAAGACATACATTACACAAATTTCAAGATTTTTTAATGGTTTGTGTTGTGCTGTTAATTTCCATATTTTAATCGATTTGAATACATTTTAAGGTTTTAATGTATTTCATTAAAAATCTTTTAAGATTAACAGATGACATTTTCAAATCAATTTGAAAGAACGCGTCATGAGAAGACTTGTCGTTACTGCACGTGTTCGGGCTTATCAGCAGAATGAGGCGTTGTCGTGTGCAAAATAATTGTGCTGTAAGCTTTCTGACAACAGTCTTAAAACGTTTATTCACATTAACCAACCCTGTCAGCCAACTATGCACATGTGTGCTTTTAAACGTCATCCTCCACACTTCCCAAGGGGCTGCAATGGTTAACTAAGCTCACGTAAAAAGTAGTTGAAATTAGCATACGTGACAAGCTTGACAACTAAAGTGGAGATTATGAGTGCTTTGTAGGTACACGCTTAACTCGTTTCAAAGATCAAACAACACCAAGTCGCAGGTTTTAAGACTTTCTGAGCTTTGAAATCTACTGCTCGTAACAAGGGCTGATATATTCAATAAACCGAAACGCATTACCCATGTTCTGCAAATTAATGTTTAAACGCTACGACGTATACAGCTCCCAATTCGTAACAAGCAGGGTCCTTTAGTACACTTGTTACTAAATGCATACAATACCATACATCATATAAAGAACACTTACCAATCACCTCCTGCAGCTCATAGTCATCCCTGTTGATGGACCAGGGTTGAGAGCTCGGGTCCTCCGACATGTCTTAGGACTGCGTACCTTTATTTATATCCTGCTTATTCCAAACGCTCGAACCGGGTGCTGACAGGAAACAAAGTATAAATGTTACTCCAATTCGCAAAACAGTAGCATTCCACCTCCTGTCTGGGAATATCTTCAACAGCCTTTTCTACCATTCCCAAAGTTTGCCAGCAGCGACAGAAAGCCACGCCCACCGCATTCCTGTACCGCACACTAACGGTCGCGGTAGGCGGCCATCTTGGGTGCGTCACTATCACAAAAGGCCCCATTTGTAAATACAACAAGTACAAGGGATAAGTCTGAAGCAGCAAAATAAGAAATTATAAACAGGAATTTTACATAAACGTATACATTGAAGAAGATATATTATATAGTAATACAACCGAAAAATAGCAACCAATATACTATGACTATTATACTTGTATTACAGTATATTAACGTACTAATATACCAAATTAAACTATTGTTTAAATTATCACAGCAAATTAGGAGATCGTGGTTCGTACAATAAAATAGCAAATTGATATTGTCATTTATGCAATTGATTGTGCTTCCATCTTGTGGACTAGATGGTATATTACAAATCGTATGTTGCCATTCCGCTTTTTGTTTCACCTTCATTGGTTAATGCGTCGTAAAAAAGTTGTTACGTCCCTACCAGGCCATATTGCGCTTTTGAAATATTATCCATAGTATCGCTAGGGTCTTTAAATCAATAGCTAAAGGTTAATGATGCAAAAATAATTGTGCTGTGAATGTCATAACCTTTACTAAACCTTCTCGAGCACAGAAAATATGTAACGTGTAGACATTGTTTGACATTTCTTTTCAAAAGCCTACCATCCACACTCTCTTTTCAAACAGTTTGGTCCCTGTAAGTATTTAAAAAGCTGAAATGGTAAATTCAAAGATAAATTCTGTTTGTTTGTTCTTCTAATCAGCTTTACTGCTTGGATAGAGGAAAAACTGTAACTTTAGATGGACTTGCATGTACACATAAGTGAGTGAAACCATTAATACAAATGATATACATAGCATCTGGATAAAAGCAAAATCAAATTATGGAGGCAAAAATAACAACTGACAAATTTGTGTTAACACAGGAAATTAAAGATCTACATTCAACACATTTTAAAGACACGATCACAGCATAAAATCAATGGAAAAAAATCCACTGAGCATAAACGTATTACTAAATAAAACAGAACTGGAAGAATACCAGACTTTTCTACAACATGTCTAGTAATCAGATAAGGCACAAATAGGTAACAGGACAGATCAAAAGCTACTCTGTGCAGAAAAAAATATGAAATTTGTGATAACGGGAAAATCAGTTACTAAAGGTGTTAAAAAGTGGCTAAAAAACATGATTATGACTGATACAAAAATCTAAAAAATCTGCAAATTTGTTTTGCTGCGTATAATCTAGGAAACATTCCGTAATAATTTGCAATATTAAATACGTATGTCAATTAGGCATATTAAAGTAACACTTTATAACAAAACATTCCCAGTGTGAAAGATTATTATCAAAAGTGCATGGAAACAACAGTGAGGTGAGTACTTCACTCATCACAGCTACTGTAAGAAACTTCAGTTAAAATTTAGTATTTATAATGTGAATTTGCTAAATAATTATGTTGACACATGCAAAAATACTAAACAAAACATTTTACATGCTTACAAAATTGCTTGCAAAATAAAGTGGGTAATTTGCAAGCAACAGTGGTTAAAGCTTCAACACACAGAGGCACAAAGACAACTGCAAAAAACCCCCCCCAAAAAACAGAATGAGTAAGCATGTCTCCCAAGCCCCTGTTCAATTTAAAAAACGGAAGGACATTTGAATTAAGGAAAACATCCCATTGGTAAACAGCTTATAAAGTATCCTTATTGAAATGTTCATAAGATGGACCCGCTATTGAGTCTGAGAAACTCTTTTCCATGTGAGCAAAAATCACAATTAGGTATTTTCCCTTCAACCGCGATAGACAAGAGTGTGCTTTACTGAGTGATGACTATACGTCGCCTAGTCGAACAGTTTAGGGGAGTACGAGAGCTTTGGCCAGCCGGGTCCAAAACCAGGCCTGTGTGCAGGGTCTGGTGTAATCACAAACGGTTAGGAAACGGAGAATGCTGGGGAAAGGTCTCTTCATAGACTTGTAGACGACAGGGATCAGTCGTTTGGAGCGAGCCCCTGTGTCAGACAGGAAGCAATAAAAACATTATATAATATATAGTGGGCCCATCACAATTTCACAGGAAGTCTCTGATTATACAGTACACTGAAGTTACAGTTTTTATCAGTATTTGTGTTCCCTGGGAATCGAACCCACAACCTTTGCACTGCTAACGCAATGCTTTACCAATCGAGCTACAGGAACACATTTAATATTTTCATTATCATTTAGAAATTAAAACCTACAAATGTTATAAAGGCCAATGAGACAGAGAAAGTAACAGTACTAGTAAATAAACATTAAGGAGCAAGTTGTACCTGGACAAAGGCTGAGTGCAAATTTAGTCTGAAAATCACAGGCATCACTGTCCAGATAATCATCAGAAATAACAACCACCATTCTTTTACATCTAAAGAACAACGTACAGAAAGAGCAAATCTGGTTAGTTTTATACATTAGCAAATACATATATACCTATAAAGAAAAAAAACAACATGATTATGATACACCACCCCAAACAGACTTGCCTTCTTTCTATGAGCTCGCTTGTGATGGTCCACACACACGTACCAGGAAGTACGTCTCGGTCAAACACACACAGCTTCAGGTTGTAGTCAGTCTGTTCTAGCTGCTTTATCATTTCATGAACAAACTGCAAGTCATTTTGACAATAGCAGATAAAAGCATCAAAGGTCTCCGGCGTTAAACCTGTTGACATGACAAAACGAAAATATTAGATACTTGCTATAAGAGATAAACATTCCACATTGCGTTTAGACTCATTGCGAATTTCACTGCGCGTTCACACTTAATTCGCATACCTTGTGGATCATCATAGCGAGTGATGCCTCCCAGCTCCTGGGTGCGAAGCTGCACGCAGCTGTCCACCACTGGGACCTGAACAGGCCTCTTCTGTTGTCGTGCTACGTACTTCTTGCAGTCTTCATCTGTGCAGACACATTATCTTGGTTATTAATTATAATGACTGGCAAAAAATGTAATATTCATTCTAATAAAAGCTAAATCTGCTATTGAATACAATATTAAATGTGTATAACATACCTAGAATGTCGCTCAGGTCTAAAATCACATCTTTCCTTTCAGCTTTTTCTAAAATTGACAGTAAATTTGCAACCGTGGCATCCGGACGAGTCTCCCATTCCGTTAAAACCTTTGCGAAGGGATCGTCTCTTTTCTCGAAATTTTTAATCTCCAGGTAGGTAAAGTCCATCATTTCCGCGATTGTCCTCCAGTCTGATGCCACCGTGTTTATCGGGTTCAAATACAATCCCAGTTTCTTTCTAAAGTTGCAGTTTAATGCTGTTACGGGAATCGCCTCGTGGTCTACACTTGACTCTGATGCCATATTTTTGGGCAGAATCTCAGTATTATCCGCGAATGCTGTAAATCTCCTCACCTGACTCCAAAAGAAAGTGTGTCTTAAATATTTTCGGTCATTTCCTGAGGCAATCGATGAAATGAAGGAAATAAAGACTCTCGTCGACTTTAGTGCACTACACAGTAAACTACAATACGCTGAACTTATTTTTTTTACACTTCCAAGTAAAGATTGAGGAAACATTCGCTAGTCAGTCAGGGGAGTGACGAAATACGCTTTCAGCCAATGAATTCATGAGCGAAAACATGTTACGTCAATAGGGTGGAGGTCGACTGTATCTGGATCAGCTCCCAGTACTTTGTGTTTCGGTGTGTGCGTCGTAGAGAGAACAGTCAAACTGATCTCAGAGCTGCTTATGACCGCGCAAGGCGCCATACCAAACATGGGCAATTTCCTTAACCTTTACGCTAAAGTTGTTTAGTACTTTCAGAAAGTGGACTGAGATAAACAGTGACTAAAATTGTTGCTTTTTTCGGTGCACTGGACTGAACCTAGAATGGGCTCCACAAGTCTGACAAACCTGATGATCCATGTTATGTCAGCATAATTGAAGAAGGTTTAAAAAACATCCTAAATAATATAATAATATTATATTTCCCACCACCAATAACACATAAACAGAAAGTTAAACCCCATTTAACAAAATGAGAGAGCTGAGCAAACAGCTGTCTTTTACAGCTATTCCCCCTCGCTTTTCAAAATGAAATTGAAACAGTCACCTCTACGCACTTCCTATTTCTCAATAAAGGAAGAACAGTCTTAAGAGTCATGTTGTTTAAGCACTTACACAGGCTTTCTATAATTAACATCATATCAGTGTTTCATGCAAGAAAGGCAAAACTCCAGCAATTCTTTTAGATATTAACCTTAAAACAATTTTAAAAATTCCACCATATTTGACTATACCAGGACATTTGCAGGAATTTTATGAAACCACCAAAAATACAAAATACATTTTGTATATAATATATACAAATAATGGACAGTTACCTGAAAGCAGGAGGTTATTATATAGACACCAGTTTAATAGACTATATAGACACCAGTTGCTGTATTGATGTGTGAGAATGGAATCTAATTTTTACTTCCACTTCCACCTAATTTCACATCGTAACCTGTGACCGGAGCAGATGCCTTACACTATTTGTGAAGCCCAGCAGCAGCAACAAAAAAAAACAATGCATGACCAGTTTGTCTTCTCCTCAGAAATTCTTGTTTTTTGAAAAGTAGAAGTCAATGCCTCTGTCTCTGTGTTGTCTTGGTGTATACGATGGACACTTTTTCCCTTTTGCTGATGGTGGACCAGACTAAGAAGGAAATAAATGATACTAAATCATCAACTAAATACATGCTTTCCTTTATCACCAATTAGCATGAACTGAAAAATGCATAAAAGTTTATTAAAGTCTTACAGATTTATTGTTAATATGACGACTCCACTCGGGTGCTATGACCATGGGGGAGGGGTATGTCTCGTCGATGGACACGTGGGCGTGTGACAGTGATGCATTGCTAAGGGTCCAGGGGGTGTGCACATCCCCACCTTTAATACCCTGAAGCTCTGGAACCCAAAGCCTGACATACTCCCCCTGCACAGATACAGAAGAATTGAGATTTGAATAACAAACACATTGAAAAACATTCCTGTATAGGAATACATGTATCATTAAAGAGATCTATGTCCATGTCAGATATGATTGGCTTATATGTAGGCAGATAAAGTGCTGCAGGAGTCATATCATACTGCAGTAATCTCTATCTGACTCACGTGTCACTTCCTCTTCCTGCATGTACATTTATGGTCGTAGCAGAAGTTGCTGACTTCAGTGACAATAATGTGCATATATCACATAAGTGTAATATCCGGAAAAATACAGTAGGTAAAATTATAATTCACAAAACTTTAGTACTTAAAAGCCAATAAGTACATTAGAAAAGGGAAACAAGTCACTTAGCGAGATAACGCTGGAGTATTTTCAATGTTATTAATTTTCAAATGTTAATATTTATATGCTTTATTAGGTGTTTACTGTTTGACTTCACGTCTTCACAGTGATATACCTGCAAAAACAATTACTTACATTGCTGTCATAGTCCAGACCTTGTTTGATCATATTGAACTTCCTGTTTTCTCGTGGGTCATTTCCTATTCCTGCACTATAGAGCCAGTTTCCATAGTTACTGCAGACGTCATGGTCCACCTGACGACATCAAAAAACATCAGTGACAATGCCAAAGTCATACCAAACACCACATACCATAAACCCACTCTGTTAAATATAATAAAAGTTTCCTACCAGCAGGTATTCAAACCATTCGGCACCCAGTCGCCAGTCTAACCCCAAGTCTTTGGTGAGAAAGCTGGCCACATTTTGACGCCCTCTGTTAGACATGAACCCTGTCAGCGCAAGCTCCCTCATATTTGCGTCTACAAACGGTACCCCTGTTCTCCCCTCTGCGGAGCATTTGTTGAAAAGATAACAAATAAGATATCTTAATGCACTGAAGTTCACTTGAAATGTTTATCCATCACTTGAGTCTTTTAAAGATAAATCACACCAGGCGACTGCCAAGTTAAGAACTGATAAAAACTAGCAGATTTTGAGAGTCACATTACCTTTCCATGCATTGAATAAAGTCATATTTGTCTTCCATGGCACATGTTTATCTTGAAGACCTTCAGATCATAAGACAATTAATTTTGTTTTTCATGTACAACATTCATTTACGATAAAGAATTAATGCTTAAGAGTTTCATTTAAATTTATGCATTTAAAATAAATGTAGTCCACAAAAATCATCATACATTTTGAACGTTGTGAAAATTCTATATACTGTAGAATCTGCACACGTTAGATTTTGCTTCTACATATTTTCATATCGAATGTGTCAAAACAACAAGTAAAATATTACATGCAAAACTGGAACAAAATTAATTGATACAGAAAACAAAAAGCAGACATACCATTTAAATTGAATATTTGATTTCCATATTTCAGACCCACAAACTTGAAGTAATCTCTCCACAGAAGCTCAAATATTACCCTGGGGAGGACCAATTTAACTTATCTGAATCAATCTTATAGGCCACACTTGAAGTACAGAAGAATATTGCAATGTTTAGTACAGCATTAGTAAAATATGTAATCTGTTGCCAGGAGTGTTTTTCTGCATCTCCTTACATACTCACCAGTATGTACTCTGGTTAGCTGTTCTTTCAGACTCATACTTCTTAATCTGGTTGTGAATGTACCTGGGTGATATGCAGCCCAATGCAAGCCTGAAGCAGGATGAATAAAAATCATGTCATGTGACCACGTTGTGAAATATCCCAGATCTGTGCTTTGCTTATTCATTATTGCAACATCAGTCTAAAGCTGAAAAAAACAAGTCTCACCAAGAAGAAAACTTTGTGGAATAGTCCACTCCGATCAAGCCGTTTCGAGTCTCCTTATAAGCCGCAACAGCATTCTGCGATAACACAAGAAAATAAAGTAGCCATTTCCCATTGGATGAACTAAAGTATGGTGGAAATCCCCCAGGGAGGAAAAGTGGAAAGAAAAAGTTACAAATTTTGGCTCACTGTATCCCAGAAGTAATGTTTCAGCCTAGCAAGAGCCTCAGTCTCTCCACCGCGGCATGGGAAGGCCGACCGACAGTCCTCCAGTGGCTCTGAAACCACAGACAGGAAACAGCCTGATTCATCACTGATTCATTAGATTAGCCAGCCATATAAAAGGAAATCAGTACACGATTCTTGTAATACTACCTTGTTAAATAATATGTGAGTAAGTGGCTTGGTTCGGGGGGTAGCATTGTCCTACTGTTAAATAATTGTAATGAACTGTTTGATGAGTCTGATTTAAATACATCAAATTCCATAAATCAATGCACCTGTCTGTCCAAGGGCCTCAAATGTAGGCATGGGACCCTCCTCTAGTTCAGGTGGAGGAGGCTTAAACTGTTCTGGAGGAGAGAACAGTGGTCTTACTCTGCCCTGGCCCTCAACCGCCTTTCTGAACTGAGTGTAAACATCCGGCAACCTTGTAAAACAGGGAAAAGGAAATTCAGAAAAAAAGTTTTCAAAAAGTTTAAATTGCTGAGCAAGAATTACAATAGACATTGTAATTACATCATCAGGTCTTATAAATCCAGAAGTTACAGAAGAAGTTACAAAACAGTTACCTTCTTTTTTGGTACTTTTTTGGGAATTTTCTTATTAATGTTTAACTTTTTGAAAACCACATTCAAACACACATTTTTATGACATATTTGGTTTCCAAATTTTTGATATGCTGATTTTTTTTCTTAAAATTAGTATTAACTGTTCGAATCAATGTAAGTTTAATCGTAGGAAATTCCACAAATTTTGCATGTTTTACCTTTATTTATTATCAGTGGTTATTTATATGTTGATTACTCACAATTACTAAACTCAAAACATTACTTACCTTTGTATGTGGCTAAATGGGAGGTCATCTCTGTGGTAAAGTGTAGACCCCCAGAAAGTTTGAACTTTGACCTTGTTCTGAGAGAAGACTTCCTTTAACGTCCTCTCCACATTCTTCTCCTCTGACGCCACCTACAGGGAGTTAAGAGAAAGTGTCAGATTCACTTCAATTCACCGTGGGACGTGTAGAACTGTGTGTTCAACTGTGACTCACCTCCTCATGAAACGCCACAGCAGTTACTGAACCCAGCTGCTTAATTAAATCAATAACAACATCCTCTGGTTTTCCATGTCTCACCAACAGTGTGCTGCACATAGAGTAAACACTGCATATCACCAGGGTCTATTAAATATATATTACCACCATATAATATTCTCTGGGTAACGAGTGCTTTGAAACAAAAGCAACTTTAATTAAATAAGTATAATTCCCACCTGCCTCGTTTCTTCAGTGTGGCCCTCAGATCCTTCAAACTGTCTAGGAGGAAGCGCAAACGGAATGGTCCAGTCTTAGGAAAGTTAAAGTGATACGTGCCCAGGTAATGACGTGGGTCAAAGCAGTACAGGGGAACTATGTGCTCTGCATTCCTCTGGGCCCAGTAGAATACCTTAATAGAGTAAAGCTGGTTTGTAAATGTTTCTAATATTTCGGTCCAACAATTCTGCAAGACTTTTTAAATAGCATTTGAGGGCAAACTTTTGTGAAAACTGAAATGCATTTATTTATATATATTTTTTAAACAGGTTTTGTTCCACATACATGCTTTTATGCACGTAAACTAGGGAACATATGCAACCACGCCCCTTATGACGATTCCATACGAGCCAACCAATCAGCGTCCGTTCTTATGTATTTGTTACGCAACTGAAGTTAAATCAAACTCCAATATTTATCTTCAAGCATTATTTTGTGGTTAAAATATTAATGTTCAGTCTCGATCAGAACAAAAACCAACACACTAAAATCTAAAAATGTACGCTCACTGTCTGTGGATGGTAGTTAAGTTTGCTAATGTAAAGATTAGCTCTGAACGATTCGGTACTAGCTAGAAAACGCTTGATATTTACCTCGTTGTCGTGAAGACGCAGATCGTTCCTCAGCAGGCATATGACCGTACGAGTCGCGGACATTTTCGCATTGGGGATCGGTTTGATATGGCGTTAAGTAACCAGCTGTCGTGTATGTTGAGCATATACTTTCAGCAGCCCAGCAATGGAAGTGTGACGTGCGCGTTTGGTAACACCGGCGTGAGGTTACCAAACATGCTTTAAAGCGCATGTGCCCTGCTCACAATTTAAAACGCTTTGCTAGATATAATAACATCACGTGACATGTCACGGAAAAAAAAGCATTTTTAGGATTTTAGTTTTGCATGCATTACAAATCTCCAGAGGCGAATCTGTATATAAACCTGCATACGATAACAGATTTAAAAAAATGCCACAATCTTATAATTAAAAACAAGTACAAGTACTTTTAATTAAGTTAAAAACAAGTACATAAATTACCACAAGAGCTGCTTTTCTTTCACTTTGTTTATTCAAATATACAAAATCACTAATAAATGTTTCCAGGCTTTTTCATCAAGGCAGAACAGAATTCGACATTCATAGCCCCTCAAAAACCAATGAGGTCTATCACGTTTACCTCAGACCTCTCTTCAAACTTAATAATAAACCGTGACTAAGGTACTTTGAATATAATGACACATTATGACTTAATACAATATGTATTTACATTACAATCGTTTTCAGCAAAGACTTTCAGCTAGCGTGTCCTTTACAGTATAATTGCAGGATGCTGAAACCATTTGAAGGACTTCAAAATACACATTCCACTATTAAATGTTTTTATAAATGACTGACCTCTCAGAATAAGGGAATCAGAGAAGGCACTAATCACAACAGTTGGTTTGTTCTTTGCTGCTGGTGTATTTGATGTTTTGGAGATTGGAAAATATAACCCCTAATCAATAAATCAAGCATTTAAAATGTAACATTTACATCTGGACGAAACTGTAATATGACATTTAAAACATTCTTATGCTGTTTTTGTTACATAGTATCCAACTTCATGATACAAGACAATGGCAATGGGTGTTGATAAAAGAAAACGACAATTTACCACAAAGAGGTTCAATAAAATGTGCTAGAGTCTAAAAAATTAAGAAAGTGACTGTTTCAACAACACTGGTCAAAAACTTAACAGCTTCGAATTTACCAAATTCATAATTCAAGCATATCACTTGCTCTTTGGTTGTAGTCAATAGATTGTTTTTAAACAGTACAAGGAAGCTAACACACCAGCCATAGTAGTCTTCTTTTCTGACATATTGCTTTGACACTTCAGGGTAATTCATAATAATACAAAACCATTTGGTGGTGATTCCAAACGTGAATAAAAAAATGTATAAAAATATTTATTGAATTTTATCTGATTGTGTGCGGTTGCTCTACACAAACATCAAAGAGTGCAATGGGAATGTATTTACAGTGATTAACTGTCCGGGTAACGAGTGCTTTGAAACGAGAGCAACTTTACCTAAATAAGCTTTACATTATATAAAAGATTTGTTTATACAGTCTCCATTCAATAGATGAAGACAATGACATACATTTTACATGTCTTACTCCCCACTTTGGTGGTTGCATATGTCATATTTTGTGTCATTCTCATTTGGTTAGATTCTAACCATCAAACATAGTAATTGTAATTAAAAAATTACTCAAACGAGTATTGTACAGTACATTTATCTATTTGCTCCATGAGGTCTTTTAAATTTGCTTTCCACGACACTCAGGATTGGACCCAGGAATACAGAGGTAAGTAAGCCATAATCAACTGTCTTTTATGACCAAATAAATGTTATAAAAAAAGACCACATATTGAACTCTTGTCACCGGCAGAGGAATAAATGTCAATACATTTGTGCTAAAATCGGAGCCTATGTGATTTGCCTTACAGTACTGCAATATGCATTATACTGTACACTGATGTTCAATACAACAGGGGATCGGGTCAACTAAGTCAAGTGGCAGTATGTAAACGGTGCTATAGCAATCAGTGTGGTTTGGGCAGTGACACTTTCCATCTTGCAGACAGACAACATGTAAGTATATTAAGTGCTGGCACTTAGGGTGCATTATCAAATGTTTTTAAACCAATGCCCCTTTCATAACCCCAAACGGCCACGGAGCACAATCATAGAAGTCGCACTGGAAATAGGTAAGAACGGCGAATGATGCAACAGAAACAGTCTCCTTTCAATCAACATTGTAGTCTCCCACAGTTGTTTCTATATAGATCTTTTTGCATATTTTGTAATGAACTTGCAGTTAGTTTTTTAATGTCAATAGTTTTATCTTTGCTAATTACCCAGCTAACAATTTCTGTAAGAATGTTTCCCCAATGTTTCCTTTAAATAACAAAAATGTTAAAAATGTTGTTTTAAAGTTATTGAACACAGCGTTTTTTCAGATGTTGTATTAACGTTATTGCTTGTTCATAAGAACGCTATTCAAACATTTTAAAACTACTTAAGAATAACGTTTTTGATATATATATATATATATATATATATCAAAAGTTATAAAAACAAAAGTTTTAACGTAACTGTGTGAATGTTTTTGAGAACTTTTAGAGAACAATGGCCAACATTCTAAGAACATTCCCTGTTAGCTGGGTAGGCCCTAAAACACTTTCCTAAAACCCTCAGGCCTATCCCGCTGAATGTACACTTCAGGATGCCACAAAGGATGCTGGGTAATCGTATGCACTGCTACTGGCTATGAAAAAGGATGCACTGCGACCACAAAGACTGCAACCTTCTGGATCATAAGATCATAAACGAGACACGCTGCTGTCCATCAAGTGCACATTTGGGATAGGACACACAAGATTTCGAGATAACAGGAAGTGCTATCAGTTTTGATAGCGTTGCTGTCCACTTTTCTCTTTAGTGCTGCATCCTAACATTGAACCTTTGGGAGGCTTGATCCCTTCTTTATAAGCTAGTTTGTTCTCAGCTGGCTGACTGATGGGTTTTTCTGGACCCTGGAAGGCAGAGTGGTGACTGTCCACAGGCAGATGCTGGTGTTCCCTGGGGGGTTCCAGAGAGGCCATAGGTCTGTAGAAGGGTTAGGGTCTCAGAAGCTGCCCTGGACAAAAGGGTGGCTAAGAAGCCCCTCGGCAGTGGGTCGGCATTTTTCCTCTACGAAGACCTGCCGCAGGAAGTCCCTGCACGAGTCGGACACACCCTCAGGCAGGTTCGGTTTAGTGGGCTGGGTTGCGATCTTGAAAATGGCTGCCATTGCTTCATATTCAGCCCATGGGGGCTTCTGAGTTAGCATCTCTACAACTGTGCACGCCACACTCCTGAGAGAGCAAGCAAAAAACAAAACAGCAAAAATAAACAGAGAGAGTGAGCTAACAATGAAATCACTATTTCTTGCACTGCTTTCTGCTGAATATACATCATAAATGAAATTTGAATTGAGCTGTTCCGTGTATGTTTTAAAAAAAACACTATTATAAATTAAATCCACAATCACGTTCTGTCTTCAAAATAATCTGATAGATTTGAAGGTTTAACTTAAACGCGTCTTACCAGATATCTGCTTTGCGTCCGTATCCCTCTCCATTAATGACTTCCGGGCTCATCCAGTAGGGGGTGCCAGTGACCGATTTGATTCCGGTCCCCGACATACAAATCGTCTGAATCCGCTTGCTGGCTCCAAAATCTCCCAGCTTCACATTTCCAGAGGAGTCCCGCAGAATGTTAGCGCCTGTGAGGAAATATGTGTAGATCAAATTACACCAACCAGACATGCATGAATGTTTGTTTGTCTGACCAAGATGACAACTACAGAAAATTATAAGCTGCCTATGGCTGTCGGGTTTGAAGTCTGACACACTCGTCTTTCTTTCCACACTTCTAGTAATGATTTTCCGTCGACAGTGGCCTCACATGGCCGTGTTGCCTGTGAGATTTGTGGTTGTTTGAGTGACTAATTCCAGCCAGCCGCAAGATTTCCACTCCCTGGAAGTCTCACTATACTGTGAACGGAACAGTAAGGCCAGTAACGGTAAGAAGATGAGAGCGAAAGGAAGGAGAAAAACTACTTCCTTTACGCATCACAGTCTTTGTGGATATTTCCGAAAGAGAATCTTCCGAATAGCTATGGGAACGACGAACTGTATTGTCCACCCATACAGTCCACACTTAAAAAATATATTAATGCCACTGAATTAGGTATAAAGCATGTCATTTACCAACAAATGATACTGGAGCTCATCTCAGAACATGACATCAGAACATTTTTTCTAAGCCATTTTTGCAATGACTTTCAACCAACTGGTTTGAAGATGATTGTAGTGGATCAGTTCACACAGACGGACATATTCTGATATTACACAAGCTCTTTGTTTTACCCGACAAACTTCTTTTTGTGAAATGTTTGTGTGCTTCTGCTACCTTTCCTTAAAATAAATGCTACTTATTATAAAATTACATTTTGCTATGTAAGGTCATGACATTAATACATTTGTAGATGTGGATTTGGTGTTCTAATACCTTCTGGGGCCACTGTAAGTTAAGCAAGGTTTATTTTGCTAAGTCTACAGTACTTGTGTTTAGACCACGGGTATCAAACTCCTGGAGGGCCAGTGTCCTGCAGATTTGAGCTCCAACCAGCTCCAGCACACCTGCCCGGAAGTTTCTAGTAACCCTGAAGACCTTGATTAGCTGCATCAGATGTGTTTAATTAGGGTTGAAGACACACTGTAGGACACTGGTCCTCCAGGAGGTGAGTTTGACAGATTAATTATCTCTGTACACTAAAAGAAACGCATAAATAGCCTTTTTTAAAGAAAATTTAAGGATTTTAAGGGTGAGTTTAATTCCGGTGCATAAGTTAATTAATGCCAGAGATTGGTTGGTAATTTCCACTGCTAGTACTAACAAGACTGGGGAGAGTTTTTCCCTGTGGTCAAGAGGAATGCCAAAATATTCCCACTTGCTATTTGTGGCAATTCCTAAAGGAAGTACTGTCGTCTAACATGAATCAGAGCCGAAAAACCAAAGTTATTCAAGTTATTTCAACTAAAATTTAACAGGAAGTGCATATTAGGTGGTGCGAGTGTGAACCCTGCATGACTACACTGTTTAACAATCAGGTTTCACTATGCTTCAGATTTACACTGTAAAGTCCCACAGCAAGCACCCAACACTGGTCTCAGGTCAGGACTTCAGGACTTGCGTACACTCGGTGAGACTTACCTTTGATGTCTCTGTGTACGATCATGTTGCTGTGCAGATAGTGGACCCCTTGCAGGATCTGCCTGGTGTATCTGCGGGTCACGTTTTCGGTTAACGCTCCGTACGCCTTCAGCTGGTCTTTTATAGAGCCCTGCATACACAGACACACTTACTGTATCACACTGTACTGCATCATGCTGTATTGCATCATACTGCTGGGTATTAGAGCAAATAACCAGCCGTACGTAAATCGTGTAAATAGTGCGCTGCAATGCATTAAGCTGTACAATAGTGTATATACAATACAAAGTGTAGGCATGCATCTTATTCTCCATAAGCCAAAATCATACATATTTTATCATTTACTCGTGTAAGCCTTATATGTATATAAGCTATAGTTTTCTTTACACTAATATTGTTAAATTAATTCTGTACATAATTATTGTCTTACATAATAATGCTTAATAGCGTCAGAAAGTCCAGAAGATGAGACCTACTTTTCCCACCGTATTATATGTAAATGAGAGATTAACGGGTAATTAAGCTGCTCTCAGGAAGGTCTGCTCTGATGTTTATAAAACTGAAGCTGCATTTGCATCGCTTCTCAGAACACAGAACTTTTTGTAACTTTCTGGAAAAGCAGCTGAGAGCGCCAAACACTCCTCGCGTATGTCTGTTTCTTTGAAACACTAGCCCAAACAAAGCTCATATTTCCTCAGCTTTCCTGTTTACACCCCTCGCAGTGTAAACAATGTCTCCTCGAGGACTACAGAGCAAAACACATGCAGCACTACAGTGAGGGAAACCACAATACCTTCCTGGTAATGATAAATTGCATGGCTTCCTTCAAAAAGTTTTACACTGATTATACAGTATTAAGCAATGTATACAGTAATGGTGTACCACACACAGTACATAATCCTATTGTATTACACTCCTACAGGTCCTAGCAACCTTGTAATTCCTGTCTGTGCATCATTATGCAATACATCATTTACTCAATCCAATCTCCTGTTCTCTGACTCTTATCAGGATGCAACACTGGAGCACAGAGAGTGGTGGCTTTGGCTCTGAGCAGCGATGCATGCGTCTGCCAGAGGCCGCAGTAAAACATCGCATTCCCCTTCTCCAAAACAATACGTGACTAAGAGAGTCTGTACAATATAAAATCAGACTGATGGAGGGGACAGACCGCGTCTGATGCTCGTTAAGACTCATTTTGCAGGGAAAATTAACTCGTAAAACCTTGCGGTCGTGCTGACAAAGAACAATGGGTGATGTGTGAGGTCCAGTGACATTTTGGGTTTGTCATTCCTCGGAAAGTGCAAATTCATTTTATGTTTAACAAAGTCATTTTTTGGAAACACAAAGGAGGGGTGACTAAGAATAAATTGCGTTGGCTAATGGGAGTGTTTGTTTGCACTGCATTGTCTGTTTTAACACCCGATTCGTTAAAAGAATTGCGCAAACTGGGTAACAGCACAACCACGCCCAAAAAATTCCCAATTTGTCAGGTTGACTCTTAGTGATGGGCTGCAATAGACTATCGCAACTTGGCATGCTTTACTTAGACTGCGATACAGGCACCTAAACCGTCTTGTTAAACTCCTGAAAGTGTGTTTTAAACATTTTTTTAAGTTTCTGTGCAAGAATGCCAATGCAGAAAAGTTACATTTTTAAGATGTAACACTTTTCTCATCCGTAGCACAGCACTAATGAAGTCTGCTTTAATTTGCACAAATACAATACTGAAGATAAGGAAACAAAAATTGACATCGTAGGACTAAAAATAACATGAATGAGTCACTCTTACAGTAAACATCTCACAATGCCTCCCACGAACAGCACACGCATACAGCAAACATAAGCTCTGTGTGTATACACACCCCTGGCATGAATTCAACGAAGATGGACAGCTTTCTCTGCACTGGATCACGCAAGCAGCCGTAATACTGAACGATGCGCTCATGACGCAGGTTCTTTAAGAGCTGAATCTCACACTCCAGCGCATTCACTTCCTGTACACAGACAAAGAGAAATGCAAGCTGAAAGTGAGAATGGCCTTCCAATGCATAAATGTGTCATTCTACAACTGAAGTGGTAGATGCCATCACCCCCTTTCATACAGACAAGTCCAATTTCAATGTATAAAATTGTTATATAAATGCTGTTAATAAAAAAAAAGTTCTGAAACACTTTTAAATAGTAACTTTGAATAGTAAATATGGTCTTATCCATTCCAATAATTTTGAAAAATTCTTTTGACATTAAAATACACACATTACTGCTCCATAATTTAGTTGAGACATTTTTCCAGCTGTTTGAAATATTAAAAGCAATAAAAGATTTATTATACAACAATGTGTCTTTGAGATAAATTAAAATAAAAAGTAAAATAAAAAATTTTAACAATGCATGTAAAACAATCGCCCTGTTACTAAAATTTTATGTCAGCAATATCACCACAATATAAAAACTCGAGAACTTTTTTAAAAAAACGTTTCCTTAGGCTAGCTTACTTTGCTGGTTTCCTGACAGTCGGGGTCAAAGGGCACCTGCTTTGCCGCCAGCTCGCGCCCCGTGTCGACGTCGTAACAGAGGTAGACCTCGCCGAAGGCTCCCCGGCCGAGCAGCTTCCCCTGACGCCAGTTCACCGGAGCCCTTGGGGCTATAGATGAGAAAACACGAGCCACAGTCAAACCACAGCTGTATTTACAACAGGCTGTTATAGAGATTTACACCTACTGATTTATTTGCCAATGTTCTCTGTTTAAATTAAGATGAACACAGGCGGAGTGTGAGCTATTGGCAGCCATAGCTCCTTAAATATGATATAAACATGATCAGTCTCATTAAACATAATATTGCCCTTTATTCTACACCGTATATTACGCACCTGAATATTAATTCTTCGAATCAAGGTCACGTCAAACTGAAACGAATCCTTGTGGTTGCTTAACTATTGTTTTAATACAATGTCTTCGTTTTAAGCCAAGTCCTCCCCATTTTATGGCTCTCCAGACATGAGCCACATTTTTAGAACTAGGGGCTTTGTACGCACTCTGTGCCCAAACATGTCTATGTGCTTGTTATATTATACTTCATTGTTTTTCTCACCTTCTAAGTCGCTTTGGTTAACAGCATCTGCTAAATGTAAATGTAATGTAATGTTTTTGGTTACTGTTCTATATCCTTAACTGCATGGATTTAATTACACAAGATGACAAACTAGGTCTGGATGCAGTTAATCTAGATTCCAGTCTGAGAGAAGTCACCACTACAAAATTTACACGTCTCTCAAACTCATTTGCCTTATTTTCTATAACAGACAGATCGGCGACTGTCAGCGTTTACGATCGCCTGAATCAGCGCTGAAGAACCTCTTTGACATCATTATGTAATCATCTTAGCCTTCTTACAATAACATCAAGCTAGCTGATCTTGCGTCTTGACTGGTACTTTTAGGCTATATGATGATTTGCGTAATAGCATGTTGGATCTGAGGGTAAAAACCACAGACAGACATCAGAGACGTGAATTAAGCAGTTCTCAAATTCAGGCGTCTGGACCAGACTGAGAAAATGGAACTGACTAGCTGGTAGGTAATGAAAAGGTCTGTCTGTGCATGCATGTACAGTGCTCTTACATTTGGGAGCGTTGCGTTGGCTGCTTTTGTCAGCCCAGCTGATGGTGTGCAGATCTCCACCATAGAGCAAAGTGCTTTCTCCATTATAGCTGCGTGTACGGCTGGATGGGACCAGCTGAAACAGGTTCTCCTGGGGCATGAAACTTCGAGGAAAAGTCCTTCGACCTGCGTACACAAACATACACGCATACATTAGACTTACCTAAAGCAGGTAACACACAAAATATAAATACTCATAGTTTCCCATGCCTTTTAACCAATAAACTGGCCAATGACCTTCTCCATGGCTTTTCCATTCATTTAATACATATTGGATACAGATTTTTTTTTAAAAGCTGCTATTTTTATTTAATTTAATTGAGATTTTCAATGACTATTCAATGGCATTTAAAATTCTCTAATATTTCTAGTTTGTCCATAACCGTGTGAACGCTCTCTCTGTATACATTTTTACACACA
>JAZGTJ010005746.1:0-20564 GCA_036877575.1 Botia almorhae
GGTTTTCTTACTTTTATAATAAAAGTTAGATGATTATATGCCCCACACATCATTTTATTTTAACTTTGCTTGTTTCAAAAGCAATTGTTTTGCCTTAACATACATAAATTGTTTGATTTATTCTTAAAAAATCCATTTTCTAAGTAAAGTTGCAATTCTGCATAAAACAGCACACAGATAAATACAAAGATTAATTATTGCTGTGTAGACAAATGGATGTGTAGGCAGTAAGCAGCGTGTTTACTGAGTATTTAAAGAGAGCTTATAATTATATGAAAGCTTGTAATGTATTCTAACTAACTGCATCCACACCACCTTCAAAACAGGCAAATACATGTGTAATCATTCTGCAGATAAGTTCCCCAGTCAGAAGCGCAGGGTCAGTTCTTCAGGCTGATGGTGATGTCTGTCACAGGACGCTGTGAGAAAACATCGGGGATTCTGTCTTTTTAAACCTCTGACTCTCGAGACTCAGCTGGGATTGTTGTGTCGGCACGTTGAGATCGCACTGTTCTTTAAGCTGCGGCGCGTTCCGCACGTCCTCTTTCACCGCGTCCGTCAGTGTCCTGACAGAGGCTCTCCAGTGGGCGTTTCATTACCGATAACAGCGGCCGCACGTTAAAGCGCAGCAGTTAACTGTTTACTGCATCACGCTCAGCAGCCGAATGCTTTGCTCTGAGACACAAAAGCTTTTGATTGATGGCTGTGGTTTCATTGAAGTATTGAAGAGCACATCAGCCCCTCATAAATATTTATAAGGCAGTTAAAGGGGGGTGATAGCAGGGTGAGATTTGGGTTTATTAGGGGAGTTCTTAAATAACATATCTTATAAATAACATATTTCTAACAAATGTCTTTTACATTTAGTGTGTTAACGACACTACGCTGCTTTAGTTTCCTGCAAGTCATAAACTGTTTTATAAACCACACTGCAACTGATTCTTTATAGTCATTCTTTATAGATTCTTAAATTTTTTTTTTTTACTTTTTGTGCCCTTTCTTATAGTTTTGAGGATGTCAAGCAGCTATCCATGTTCATTTCAGCCTAGTTTGTCTAGCATTATGTAGCATTTGTCAGTGTTACTGTAAATAAACTATAATGACAGGCCCTCATGATAAATGTATTGTGTAGATAGTCACATAGTTGGGGGATGCTGGTCATGTGATCTCAACATCAGCCATGACACAAGCTACTCCGTGTAAAATAAAACAGCTTTTGTTAGATTACTGATTTAACTAGAATTTTTATCTCATGTGCACATGACATATTTGTCAAAATTGTCATTCATTTTTTGTATTTTTTAAAAAATGGAATATTTAAAACATTTATTAACATGGAAAAAATAAATGTGTGTAACTTTAAGAACAACTCAAAATATAAAGTTGTTTTGAGATGGAGGAGTCTGGAATGATGTTCTACAGGGAAAGACAAATTGTCATTGCTCATTGATTTTTACTTTAGGATGAAATATGACCATGAGAATCTCTTAAAATAGCTTGAATATCTTTGCTGTCTGTGCTTCACTGTATTGTTTTGTGCTGTGGCCTTCAGTGTCTGTTCAGCTCTATTATATTTCATTATGGCTGCTTTATCAATTTTCTGTCTGTCATTTTCAGGGCTCTGTCACTTATCTGTGTTACCTGTTTCTCTGGCTGTCTGTAAATGTGCCTGCAGGGCGAGCTGTAATGCTTTACTTCGGTGTATCTCTTTGTTTCTTTTTAACAACTGTGTATGTTCGGATTTTCAAAATGATCTTTATAAGAATTGTCCTCAGGGTAAATGTTACAATCAATCATTTGAGAAAGGTAATGCAATTCAATTCCCATTTTTATATGTTCTGTAAAGAAGAGCATGAAAAAAAAGCTGTTCTTTTTTAGTAGCATCTGTCACATCAGAACAGTAGAAGAAGCAGTTGGGTCATTTATTCATGATTGAGGATATATTTACATTTAAATTGAGTGCAGGGCAAACCTGTACTGTGTGTCATTCTAGTACGTTACATCGGGTTACGTTACCCTGACATAATTACAAAAAATAAATATGTGTTCTCTGAGAATTGAACAGTTGAGCTACAAAAGATTGAACATGTTCATTTTGTGTTGCAGGACGGATTCCTGTATTCATTCTAAATGTTTCAGGAAAGGAATTGGGGAGTGAGTGATTTACCCATAATGCATCACTGAGATGTTTTCAAGGACTCTGTTGCAGCCTGTCTGCTTCTCAGTGGTAAACTTGTCTTACTGGTGACGGTCTCACAGCACGTCCCCTGTGATTAAAGTGTCTGTCACTTTAAACTCTGCATTGAACACACTTAATCAACAGCATTGAGCTTCAGTGGCTTGGGAGGCCTGGGTGGAAATATATTGTACAGTTAATAGGTACATATGGCCAAATACAGCATGCTGGAAACAGTCTCTACTGAAGTGACGTGTGATGTCATGACTTCAGGTGAAAACAGAAGAACTAGATTCGCATTTTCTGTAGAACGATGCAGTAAAAAACAAGACTGATGAAATTACCTGCAAAATAAAGTTTGTGTAATGATGTATGTACATTAAAATGATGGGGATTAAAGGAATCACATCCTTGATCCTTCCAGATAAATGAGTTTAATGTACGATAACTTTTATTAGTCAAAACGTGCCCGAAATATATGAATCCAAAACATTCACATATGGCCATTACATTGACAGAATCTTATGTAATTGGACACTAGCTGGACATTATTGTTTGGACATGTGTTGGCTGTTTGTAATATCAAAAGATTGTGAGTTTCTGTGGTTGCAATGCTTTACAACTCTTGCAACTCTTTGTAAAGTGCATTTAATGGGGACATTTGGTATAAAACATGCACATGGACATGTTGAGGCCAGTCAATTTCTCCATATGAACCCCATCAAGTTTTGTCCCCTTTACAAATGAAGCGCATCCCCGGAGATCCAAAGTGCCAAAAAAACTGTACCACCATAAACACTGTTAATAGCCGGCAATAGATTTTCATGACCTTTCATGCCAAGTTGCCACGAACGAACAAGCACAATAAGTGATAGTTTGATGTGAGATGTAGGACAAACGGACATAAAACTTTATGCTAAAAGTCTACAGCAATTTCACAGCAGCACAATAAAGCCACCTAAGTGCCGAACATGCTGGTGTTTGTGCATTCATTTCATGCATTACTACATTGTCTGTTAGCAATCTGCTAAATACTGCTAAATATTGTGCACACATTTATCAGTTCGTTCTAACACGACATGAGCGTATTTTAGTAATCCATGCAAATGGATTAAACTGAAACCACAAATTAAATGGCTTAAAGCACTTCTACCCCCTTATCAGCCATTTATAAATATAAGTTAATAGATTTCTGAACTTAGTCTTTTGTCACAACAGATATGTGCTTCCAATATGCAATATATAAGGCAGATACCGGCCCCTGTATGTTGTTTTCTGAGGATGAAAGAAGTGGCGGAGTTTATTTCACTCAGGGATCAGAGGGGCTCTGCAGGGGTATCAGTGCATATTTAACAAATGCAAAAAGGGGATTGTGTGTATTTAAAGAAGAGCTTTGCTTAATATCGCCCACCCTTGACCCGCCTGGCACAGAAACAAGGCGCAGCAGAATGAAGGATCCCACTGTGCCACAGGGCTGAATTTCGATTGAGCTTTAGTGATGGCACTGAGGGGTTCTTCTTGTGCTGAATTCATGGAGACATGAGGTACTGTTCATTTATCCTGTAGGATGGTAACATAAGGACTTCAATGATTCTGGTTCTGAGTTTTTAAGTACTTTTGATGATGCAGTAAATATTTGCTTATGACTATTTTTTACCCTATAATGTTTAGTTTATTTGTAGTGTATATGAGAAACAGTGCAATAGCAGCATAATCCATCATGAAGAAACATCTCATGAATGATTTTCAGTGAATCGGACTGTGCTGTATGTGTGTGTCTGGACAGGAAACTGTCAGTGTTTTCCTCCATCTGCATCAGCAGAAGACAGCAGATGTTTGAGAACAGTGAACGGAACCGAGTGTCATGAAAATCATCCGCTTCTGGTATTTTCTAAAAGATAAAACTGGTTCTGGATTCCCAAGCCTTCTGTTCCTACTTCCTGCAAACAAAGGGGGATTAAAAACAGCTGCGCGTGTGACAAACAACTGTAGCTAAACCACAGTAATGATGATTCACAGGGGCTGACAAGAGTTTTATATATGACCACAGCACCAGTCCGTTATTAAGCTATTAGGAGTGATGAATGATCACTGGTATGAGCTACATGATGAAAACATTCCCCTTAAACAGCTGACAGCATATGCACAAGCCAGAGTTACACCACTCATATATAAATATGACCTCCTGTCAAAGAATGTGATGATGGCATGCAGTGAAAAGAACATTGCTGTAATGTGTTCACTTCACATGCACTTCCATGCTGACTGTAAACAATATTTATGTTGTTGTGAAGTGATACAGTGTTACTGACCTCTGTCTGTTGTAAATGTGTGTAGAGGAACATTATGCTGAAGAGTATTACAGGGGGTGTATGAGAGTATTTATAGCAGTGACCCTTGTGATTTGAGAAGTATGTTTACAGTTATTATGGGGTTTAGACTCTGGTTTTGGGGATAAGTCAGGGTTAGGGTTGAAATAGGGATAAATGTTGTTCCAGGGTCGACTCTGATGTATTAATTAGCAGTGTTTGAGCGTGTGTATAGAATGTGTTGATACACAGAGACTGATTTCAACCACTATTTGAAACTGATTTAAATTCAGCAGCCTCTATAGAAATAGTAAGAGTGAGAGCATGAAGGAAAGTGCTTTATGATGCTGTACCCGTGGGTCTTTACTTCAGCTCTGTTTCTACGCTCTTCTTTCTTGTCTTGCAGTATTTTCTCTGGAGTTTCTGGAGTGCAGTGAAGTCTGGAACACATTGACTCTTTTGGGCAGCCAATTTTGTTTTGCCATTAGACTCCGTGTTGCTTTAAAAATCATACTAGACTATCATTTGCAGAACTGCCAAATAGCAGTACAGTCACCAGGCCTCAGTACAGTACATCTCCTGACAATTTCACAGTGCTTCTATATACGCCACAGAGTAAAAGAAGCCATTCTCTAAACCAAAAAAGCTTTGTTAAAATCATAGCAGACACCACTATCTGTAAACAACCTTTTCTTGGACTCCACACTTTAAGAAGCAGCACTGAGTGTTCATTCTGTGTTGTCTAGATGATAAATGCCAACTAAAAACTTAATTACTCCAGTCTCAACTCACAACACTCTAACTAACTCTAACTACAAACACAGAGCAAATGTCTCGTGTGAAAAATATGATGCCTGGGGAACGTTAAAAACTCTAAAAACTTTCCTGTATTTTAACTGTAAATCATGAATCCAGCATCAGTTTAGATTTCATCGCGTTGAATTTAACAGAGTTATTCTATTACAACAGAACAACAAAATAAATGAATAAATATAGCTACTACATAACTAACATTATGACACTTTTTCATGGAAAATGTGTATTTGACATGTACCATGTACCTCGACTTTAATATGTTAATATGACCGGATTTTGCATTTGTTCACGATGAGGATGTTTCTGAATTGTGCTTTCAGATTGTTCCTGGAGCTCACAGTTGTTGTCACAGGCACACGGCCTCATTTTAATAGATTGTGAATGTGGGCTATTGTTTATTATATGTACTATATATTATATATAGACAACAATAACGGCGTTTATGTTTTATTTGGTTATATTGATTTGTTTGCACCTGAATTGTGTGAAGTCTGAAAAATCTTAGTGAAAGCTGGAGGTCCCAGATTATTTAATAATACAGTATTAAATAAATAAAACAGTATATTATCATATTTCCAATAAAGAAAAATCCTGCTTTTAGTAAAATGCTAAAAGCTGACAGATGAGATTGACTGGCCATGAAATATAATTTTTTTTATCAGCAACCAGAGCAACAGCAGTAATGTAGTTATGTGTCACAGGTGTGCATATCACAAACACACATGGCTTGATCCCAGGTCCAGGTGTGCAGAGAGCAGAGGGAAATACTGATGAACACTGCAGATCACTGCAAATCACTGCAAACTCATCACCTGTTAGTCCAGCTTTAAAACATTTGTGTGGCTGAAGCCTCATGCTGTCAACTGCAACTGTACCAGTGACTCCAGTATTAAAGCTGAGAAGCTGCTTTTGATTACATTTTGGTTCATGTTCAGACCGTCAGTGGTGTTTCAATTACCAAACTCTTGGTTTTGTTTTAAGCAACCCGGTAAAAAACCATTTATTTTTAACCAGTTTATTTTCTGCTGGGATATTGTCTGTTAAGTTTACCATTTTTTATGCAGAGCAAAATTCAAATACAGGTAAAACAGCTGTTAAATAATCTAAACTAAAAATTCCTTTAGTACATACAGTACATTGTGTCCTACCTTTTTATGTACAGTTTAAGCCAATGCTATCGGCATGGAAACCAAAGCAGAGAAAGTGTTGCTTTAATGAGCTGGTAAATGATGTAGCTATTTGATTTTAAATGAGTGTCTGCTCTGATGCAATGGACGCCATCATTTCTAAATGAAATGTGCTTTTAAAAGTACTCAAGCACGTATGCATTGACTTCTGCATACTGTGGAGTTTTTGAAATATGAGAAAGTAGGATATTACTCATTCTTGTAGAAAGTTATGAGGAGAAGCGCATGAATGATGTAACAGTTGTGCTCAAATGCCCAGTTTGCAACATTAAGAGGATCTGTGGGGAGACATTTGCCAGGGCCCCTTTAATTAAAAATAAATGTTGTTAAATGCAATAGATAAAATGGAATTACTCATTAAAAACTGCTGCTGCAGAAGCCAGAAGAGGCTTTTCAGGACATTATTTGAGATTCTGTAGGAAAGAAAGTTTGATGTGAAATTCTAAACACTAAGAATGAATAGTGTCTGCTTACAGCCCTGTCATTGACACACTCCGCTTGCTTTGTGTTAATGCCCTGCCTGTTTCAGCACAGAAATTATGCAAATCAGATACATGCCCACAAAATCTGTGCTGAACACACATTGCAGAATGGCAGAATTCCTGATCTTGCGGGTCAGTTCTGAGTACTAGTTTCTTTTTTACTTGTTTTTACCTCAGCAGTGACATACTACTGCATATAGAGTACTGCATATAGAGTACTGCATATAGAGTACTGCATATAGAGTACTGCATATAGAGTACTGCATATAGAGTACTGCATATAGAGTACTGCATATAGAGTACTACATATAGAGTACTGCATATAGAGTACTGCATATAGAGTACTGCATATAGAGTACTGCATATAGAGTACTGCATATAGAGTACTGCATATAGAGTACTGCATATAGAGGGGTGCTTTCAGTACCTGAGTCATAACCCAACAGAAGCTGTTCATCTCAGAGTCTGCATTAGAACTGGGGACGCTGCATGCCAAACTAAAGACACTCGTAACTTAAGATAGTTAAACTGCAGTCAAGCTACTCTTTGGGAAGTAAAAACAGCAATGAAGTTGAGAAAGCAATATCTTTTTAATTATGTAACTGTCATATTCATTTATGTATATAACAGTGTTTCTTTCTGGCGCACAAACGACATGGATAATTCTCAGAGTGACAGCGTCATACTTAAACACATACATTACACTAATTAAAACTAATTAAGCTTTAATTAAGCGTTCATTCTTTATTTTGCCGCAATAAAAATGTGAAATATTGTGCAGAGATTTCTGAGAGCACTATTAAGTAAATAAACCTGTTGTTAATTCAGTTGGTGTTAAACACAAGCCTATAAAATGCCTCATTTTATAGTAAAGCAAAATAGTTTTAGTTCTTAAAGTCTTTGGTCTACAGACATATAATCTTGGTCTCTTCAAAATAGATACCGGTCAACAATTTGTTGTTCAAAAGTTCAAAAGTTGTTCAAAAGTTAAATATATATATATATATATATATATATATTAAATCAATTAAAACTATAAGCAAATGCTTATAGACCCCCAGCTCTGTGACATGAGGGGACCTCTGCATCTTTTACTGCATATAAAAGTGTATAATTTAGTCCTGGGCCTCATAAATTCAAAGGCCTGCTGGGGCCCCACCTGTCAAAGAGTATTCAGTACCTACTGATTACTGAAGCCCCACTTCTCCACAGTACATGAGAAAAGAGAGGAGATCGGAGAATGTGTCTGATAATTACCAGCTTGGCTGCAGGGCTGCATGCACAATACAATGGGACAAAAACAATTATGTAACATTTTGTCACTAGTTGTTGGAGTAAATAGCTACTGTCAGGCTACTAAAAATGCAGCAGAGTTAGTTGCATTGTTGTTTTTGTTGTTCTACTCCTCAAAGCAGTGCTCTTTATATTTTCACTTGTGGGCATCAGATTATATCATGCTCAGTGATTGAGCTAAAAGTTTTACTTGTCAGAAATGAAATAGAATTTGAAATGTAAAACGATGTGCAGGATTTGTCTTTCTGTTCGATGCTCTTTAGTAATAGAGGCCAGAAGGCCAATTATCTGTGTTTACACAGAATTTTATCTAGTGCTCTGAGAACCGCTGATTTCACATGTAAAACTGTATTTGGAGTGTTCTTGTGACAGCTAAAAATGACTCTTCACACAAAGAGCCTTTTATCCCTCTGCTGCGGTTACCATATTTCTCTTAGGTCTGTGTTACACAAAACCACACAGTCCTCTTCTGCAGTGTAGCGTGACCACCTCCATTATCAGCCCACTGAGGTTGAAAGGTGTGGGATAAGTTTGAATCTCCAAACTGTTTACCTGGGAAAGCACCATTTCTAGGCTAATGTTCTGATCCAGCTGTAAGATAATGTTCATCGCTGTTATGTGGTTATGAGGGAGACTGAAACTACAGTATAACAGATTCTGGTGGAGCAGGACATCATGAGCTTCGTCTCTTACCAGCAGGTTCTGCATCAGTGCTTCTGATACTGCGCTGTGTAAACACGACTCCACACTTGCATTAGTCTGCAATAAAATGGTCCTGGCACGTCAGTTTTTTAAATCCAAGGTTTTACAGTTTAGCAACTGTACAGTTTAGCAGATCTTTGGTATCTTATGCCAATAGTCTCATATTTAATATCATCAGGAAGTGTAATACTTGCACTATTGTTTACGGTGCATTACAAAGAGTAAAAATATTATATTATAATATTTTATAATAATTTTGTGCAGACCCAACACAGTACCAAAATAGTTTATCATAGAACATGTCCATCACAGAACCATCACTAATAAGGTCAAAGGTGCTGATTGATTTTGTCCTAACTAACTTTCTTATTCTTCCCTGCAGCCCATGACCCGTTCAGAACACATTTTTGAGCTGTGATTCAGAACCACTTACTGACTTCTATATATAGTGTTTCATATAACCGGCTAAAACAGAAATCTGCCAAACCAGCATGCCTTTATTCTGGCACATTTAGAGTCGAATTCATTTTGCATTGCTTTAGTTAACACAGTTAAACTCTCTCGCTTGCTTCATTTATTGCATTGTGGGCAGCGCTCTCCGCTCCCTCCAGCCCTCTCAGCTCAGATTGATGACAAGAGAATGTTAGTGCACTCACTTTAAAACTAATCACCAGCTGCCAATCTTACACAGGAGCCTGGGGCCCCCGGTGGCCCTCGGCAGTAAATAACACATTCTGTCTCTCTCCCACCTCTTGTCCCATGGCCAATTTAATTCTTCCTCTGTCTCTTCTGTTTGCTTTGCATTCACTTGTGCAATACCCCCCCAGCCTCCTCTCTCTCTCTCTCTCGCTCTCTGATTATAGAGTAACAGGGAATAAGTTAGGTGAATCAGATGCAGCAGGGAAACAACATTAGCTGTTGCTTCTGGATTTCAAAAATGGAGATGCCTGAATTACTGGCTTCACTCCAGTAACAGTGAATATGTGCTGGGAAATGCATTTAAAAGGTTAATATAAGGTTTCTCCAGTGGCATTTCACATCAAAACCTTTACGATTACAATCTCTACAAATCCAAAAACATTTATAAATAAGTCTTTATAAATGTATTCTTTGCTAAATGTATTCTAGAGCGATGTTTTCCTCTGTAACAAGTGTAGTGAAGTTTTTTGGCAGAGATAATCCTGCAGTGGCTGTGCTGACTGTACACTCACACTCACAAGCTTTAACATTCAGCTGCTATTTCAGGCATGAATTGCTGCAATGCTGGAAAAACTTCTTATTTTTACATACAGATTTATGTACGGATCAGTGAACATGATTAAAAATGCATCATTTTTTTAAACACGCTTCTTTAAATAATTGTACTAAGTTAATGTTAAATTGGCAGAGTATGGAGAAAAACTGTCATTTTCTATGCAGAATGGAACTATTAGATCTTGCAAAAAAGCAATTAAATATTGTAAATAGCTTTTGTTATTTTTTGTATATTTTTGTATCTTTTTTTGTATCTTATATTTTTGTTAAAGGTTTTAAATAACTTTTTGGCTCCTCAGTATGTTTTACATCAGAGTGATCAGATTGTTTGATTAGAGCCTCTGATGAGAGCAACAAAAGCAGCTGTTGTGATTTATTGATTAGGGTTTTGAACACAAAGCACTGCAGTAGATGACAAAGACCATGAGATATTTCTTTAAAGCACCTGTGTGTTCACGTTATCATGTCTTTTAAACACCCATGACTCATTAGCCTGCACCCCACAGAGCATTACAGTTATATAGTGTCCTGTTTATATTGAAGGTATTTATTTGTGTATATTCACATAATATTCTATAATTCAGTTCATGAGGAAGCAGGTCTTGGTGGAGTCACTGCTGCACTGTTGTGGAGTTGTATGAACTGTACATTGGTCTGTCTTGTTAATTTGTCACAGTGTGCTCATGATTCAGTTATGATGCATGAACCGAATGCGTTGAATGTGACATGCGTTATACACTGCAGTGTGTTTCACATCATGAGGTAGTTACTGATACTGACCTTATAAAATAAATTCATAGCTCCACGAGAAGAAAGCTGCTGTGCTCCAGCAGCACATATTTTACCTGTGAAAGAACCATTTAGTAGAGAAGAGAAGAGCATGTGTAGCCAAAAGTAAAAAAAAACATGGTGCAAGCAAGGAACTGGGAGCAGAACTTGAAGATGTGACAAATTAGGTGCTGTGATGAGATCCCTCACAGAGGCAACACACGGTGAACATAAAGCCTGCTTGTAGTTAGCAGTTTTATTGTTTTTATAGAGAAAATGGCTTTAATGGAGGAAACAACACCATCACACCCAGACAAATGCACTGGCCAGCCTGACTCATCTAAGCTTTTGAGATGGTCTGGCTGATCCATAGACTGGAGACGGTTGCCAAGCACAACCACAGGGTCTGGATAACCTCCAAGACTCGGTTGCATTTGATCCACTGACCTTCAAGAAGCCCCAGGCAGGTGTGTCTGCCAGCTGAGTCCCCAAATGTCAGTGTTTTATGGGGCAAAGAGGTGAATGGCAGCTTCGATAAGGCTCGGCTGGAACAGAGGCTCAGAGTTACACCCCACCGAACCAGCAGAGGATGGTTTGTCAGCCAGAGTTTGTCAGATTGCTCCTGTCATGTTACATGAACAGATATCCCACCAGACCATTGCATGTGAATAATTGATTGGAAAACCTCCATCAGTTTTGTTGTGCCGCTGTCATTGTGACGTTTTACACAACCAGACACGGTCAAAAAGATCATTTAGGGGCAGTAGGGAACCATTAAGACAGATATTCAGTCTAATTAGGAATGCAAATATTGCTGAATAAAATACCCATATGCATTGAGGGACATGTTTGTTCATTAGTTAGGATGGCAGTGAATGATGCAGGCTGCTCTGGAGAAGTCTCATCTGATTTGTGATTTGTGTAGCTGTGGTAGCAGTTAGTTAAGTTGTCTTATCATACATGCCCTATAGCTCATTATATATAATTGTATTATAGATTTATAGACATTATAGAAAAATTGCATGTTACAGACACACAAGTAGTCACATGCCAGGAATAACATATAACAACAAAACTATAAATTGCATTATTTGGTGGTGGCAGAGGATTCGTTTGGGATAATGACAATGAAAATGGTGTTACTGAACGTCCCCAAAGTGCTGTTTGAGTAGAAACTGCTTCCCAAGGGACGTCTGTGCTCATGTAGCAGCCTGCTGACAATAACTGATGAAAAAGAGAGTGATTAGCATATCAAAGACATTATGCAGGGCTCAGATATCTGAGGAGGAGAAGCTGAGTGCAGACACAGGCCTGTGTTATGATCAGAATCACACAGGAAGACAACTGGAGCAAATAGAAACGGAAATCTTTTCAATCTTTTTAAATTTAAGAGTTTCGTTTAAGATTTACCTAAACTTGATTCAGATTCCTGCCGTCTCCCCTGCAGAAACGTTTCTGAAATTTCATTTAGATAAAGGAGGGTTTTAGTGCTAGTTTGGTGCTGGACGTGATGTTGTAACATAATCAGGATGTGTTTCTGGTTAAGTTAGTTTTACAGCTTGCTGAAGACAGCAGCTGTAATGACGCATCATAATTCTGGTGATTTGCTCTGCTGGTTGTTTCAGGGTCTTGTTCTACACAGTTCCTCACAGTCTGTTTGTAACATGGTGAAGCCTTCGCTAGACTTCATTCTGAGTAGAATCCGGTTTTAATTTGAGACTGTGGGGAATGTAAAACCCACAGAAAGAAAAATCACAAGAGTTCTTGTAAATGAATTTTTAATAGCTAGTTGTATCCCAGAGCCAGCATAAGATTAAATAAAGAGCTAACAGAGTCTTGTGTTGAAGTATCTTGTTTCTCCACACGTTTATTTATAAATATACGGGAATGCAGACTATTCAGTTTTCTGCTAAATTAACCTTTTACCACAAAATCACATTTTTCACAATTTCTTGACTCATTAGACGTGTTAGAAACATTTAAAAAAAACTACATTTCAGTTCTTAAGGAGCTCAGTTATATTTTATTTATGTGAATACTTCAGATGGAACTTTGAATGGCTCTCTGTGTGTCACTCAGAGCAATAAAACCTGATGGAAGGTGATGCTGTTTTTTTCCTTTTCAAACAAAACTGACGTTACAGGAATATGTGGAAGTCAGCACCGGGTTAAGCTTATCATGGAACAGATGCTTATTGATAATGCTGGATTTGAGGCTGGCTGTGTGAAAGTGTGTTTCTTCAGATTCATCAGTCTGCTGACATTCAGCCTCTTGAGTAATCACCTCCTGATGAACTGAAGCAGACATACAGCAGCAGACATGAGCTCTGAGGGAACTGATTACTGCTGCCGCTGAACACATGCAGATCATGATGCCTGTTACTCATCCACACCAGCACTTCACAATTTCACACATTTCTTTTTAAAACCAACAGAATTCAGTGTTTTTTTCTTTGTTTTTTTGTTTTACGAAGGTCACACAAACCATCTTAAAAACCTTTAATTAATGTATTTTTATCCTAGACCTGAAATCTATTAAAACTTCATTACAAAAAATAGAATTCTCACAAGTCTAACCTAAGTCGAATATAAACAAATCATGGAATAAACTTTTTCAATATTTAATGTGTAAAAATTATTATACGAAAAACACAACTGTCCCACAGCAGTGGCGTCTTTTCACCACAAAATTAATACAATTTTCCCACAATTTTAACCAAAATTTTTTTTAAATTGTGTTTTTTTAGTTTCATTCAAATCTTCAAGCTGTAATTTTCCAACAACATATCAAAGGAAAGAAGTGTAAACATATTATTAAACTGTAATGACAAAAATGACAGAATTCCTCAGTGATACATCTCTTGGACATTGTTAGTACTCAAATAAAGCAGAGAGATGTGACTGAAGTGCCTGTAGTTAAAGACAAACTCACTTACAGACAGCTCCATTTGTCAATGAAGTATTTATTCTGTTATTCCACATCTAGAAAAACTGGCATGATGCATGTTAAAACAGCAAGCCTTAGGAAAAGAGGAGCATCCATGACCCCACTGGACGTTTTCAACATCGCCGACAGCGTTCCCCAGGCACTCCGATTTCCATTACCCACAAACAGCAGAGAGGAGTGGATTATGACAGCTCATAAACCTGTCAGGATCTGTCAACGTTTCTCTCAGCGTCTCTGCACATTAGCACTGCACTGGGGTCATTGGAGCTCAGACTCCAGCCTTTCACACCAGACGCATCCTGCAGGTCACCTCAGATGATCATCTGAGAATCAATAGCTCTTGGTGGACCTCCTATCCCATCATGCTTTGTTCTTCACAGGCATCTCCCTCCCTTGACCCACAGATCATACGCTGCACATAAAAGCACAGCAGTTCAGACGGCTGAGATCTGCCATTGTGCCGTTCTCTAAACAAGAGATCTGAGACTGCATTTCATCACATTTAACGTTAATGAGCGCGTCTGATGACTGTCAAACGCACCCTTTGAGAACAAAGGTCATTATCATTAACCAACTGGTTCTTGCATCTGTTGTACACTTGTTTAAAGACAGACCTCCCTGGAGAGACATCCATGTTTTTTAGTGAGTTATTTGGACTGATGTACTGGAAAATAAGAGTTTAAGAGCCTGGAGCGTAATAGAGACACTATGAAGAACGTCATTTAAAGCTATGAACATTTTTATGTGTATGTGGAATTCCACTGGGAATCACACCCATGATGTTGGCTTTGCATCACGCTGTACCAGTTGAGCTATAGGAAGAGCTTATTAAAGATGTCAGTTAGCTTTTACATTCATCTAATGTCAGTTTCTTTTGAATGCGGTAAAGTACGTGATTTGAAATCCAACATCTCTTATGAAGCCATGCAGCTTTCACCTGCGCTGTAAATGTCATGCAATAAATCACTCTGAAGCTGCAGATCGCGCCAATGCTGATAATGGCAGCAGAACACAGACTGTGACATAAAACATACAGAACAGCTGAGAGGGAAAAGTGTACGTCAATTTCAAACTTTAGTGAGTTAATCTGCTATAAACTGTGACTGCACATCAAATGTATTACAATGAAATACTAGTTATATATGTGTCACTTTCAGTCGCTAATGAAGGCAAATAATAGACCGTATAGAATCAAATGAAGATAATGTTTAGTTCACAGTTTATGAACATGAACTGAGGAATGTTAATTTCTAAAGAAAAAATATATCCTAATTAGCAGCCTGTGTTTTTCCAAGCTAATTCTGCTCTTTATGTTCACCCCTAATCTGAGCGTGGATAAAATCACACTTTTCTGTGGCCACAAAGATAAAGTTGAATTAATCAACTAAGAGACAATAAATAAAGGAAGCGCAAAAGATCATTTAAAGTTTAGCAACTTTTCCCCACAGTACAGCTAGTTCTGTGTTTACCAAACCACCAGCTCAGCTCTTCCTAACAGCGTGTCATTATCTCCAGCCCTTATTTTTCAAGGCTTGTAGTGGCTTCTTGCCCATCTCTTGTCATGAAGATGAATGCCGTACAAATGTCTGTGATTCTGTGACAAGCAGTGATTGTAAAGCAGATGAAGGGGGTGTTGATGTCAGATTTCAGTCTGACACATGAGGAGGGAAGGTGGGATCTCGCTGAATAAATCCAGCTCTGAGAGAAGCGCATCTCCAGCATTGAGTTAATCCCCCAGAGATGCAGCAGGCAGGAGACAGGTCGCCCGTGCTCTGCTGGCCTGAGGGGCTGGAGAGGAGAGAATGCATTCAAGGCTATCTCTAAAAGAAGCTGCAGACCTGAGATAATCGTTTTTGTTTGTTAGTCATTGCTTAAGAATAGCTTAAGACGCCATCCTCAGGTTTTAATCTGTCTGAATGCCAAAGTTGTGCTTTCACAATCCAGGCATGGGCTAGTTCACTTTTTTTATATTCTTGCATGGAAAAAGGACGGCCGTACCTTAAGTCTGACTGAGATCTGACATGCTTCTATGTGTTTATGCAGATAAATTCAACAGAATTATCAATATGCATAAATGAATTGTTAACAGTACTGTTTTAAAAAAAAACAGTATCACTTTAAATGACACCCACACTAACAACCCTCCCCGCTGAAAAATAAGATAATCAATGTATCATTCACAGGAAATTATTAACACTTCAATAACTTTAATACTTCAGTTTGCTTTCGAAAGTATAGCCATAAGACTTGAACAAACCTGTTAGTAGAAGACTAGTGTGATGCAATCACCAGCTAACCTTGTCTGTTTAAAGTTTTATCTAGTTTTTCAATTCCCCTCATGACCATGAACACCAGTAAACCTGGTAACTTTTGTAAGTCGCATAATGATATCAAAAAGAGCTGTTTATAAAGAGATAAACTGCTTACAAGAATGACATCAGTCATACAAAACTCAGACGTTTATATGACTAGAACAGCGAAACTGCAATTTGTACAGAAGAATTAATACAAACACTTATAATATAATATACAATAATATACAAGCATATTTTCCTTTATAAACCCTCTGCAATGTCAAATAGGCTTCCAATTTTTGTGAATTGCTGTAAACATGCTTTTGGTTAGTTTTGAAAGACAAATCAAATGTTTCTCCTTGTAATCTACAGCATGCCTCAGACACTCCGGATTTAGCGAGACTTGTTTCGAACCCAGAACATTTAATTCAAACAGTGAAACAAAATCTTTAACTAAGTAATTAGTTCTGTTTGTGTTTGTTGTTTTCTTTCTGAAGTTGAAGTCCAAAAGTTTCAGTCACCTCATGAGATTTTCTTACCTTAACTGCACTGTTAATGTTGAACATGATCTGCCCTGATTTCTCAGTGAAATGACACAGAATGCTGCGCATATGGTGGATTTAGACTTTCTGTAAATAAGTTCATATCTGTGTAAGCCAAGTGATTCAGAGAAAGCATAATGAAGTCTTTTAATGGACACATTATCCCCGTCTGCTCTTAACTCCCTTTAAACAATTTTCCAGAAGGTGTTAATGAAATTGTTTTTCAAAACTGATTTATTTATTTAAGTGTTTGACAATCTGTCGGTTCTTTGCAACAGTTACTGCCAATAGAGGACAAAACTGCAGAGTGAATCAGCTTCTGTACATAATATACCGTTCAACAGTCATTTGTGAAGTTACAGTGTTTCATTCTGTCTCTCAGTGAAAACATACACTAGCTACACCTAATTCTAATGAATGAGTTGGCTTTCTCGCTTACATTCATTTCTAAAATGCGCATCAAATCAAGCATAAACCTGTGCAGAAAACTCACAAATGTTTGAGTTACAGTTTTAAAAGAGATCTTGAGCAATGTTTCATACTGTTTTAAGATACTGTACTAAGCTTATAGCTTCCATTATAAACTCTTTATACGCTTGATACAGAAATGGGTTATTGAGTGTGTTGTGGAAGATCTTGACAGGTCTTCACAAACCCTAGAGAACTCCTCTGACACCTGCCTGACCTCACTCATGTCTGAATGTGAGCAAACATATAATGTCCAATAATGTAAATGCATCTCACAAATTGAAACTCATGGATTAATTAATTTTATTAGTTCTATATTTACAGATGTAATAAGGATTCTTAAAGCTGCAATCTGTTATTTTTGTTGGTTAAAAGTTTAAATTTATAATAATGATTTACTACTTGAGCTGGTATGTGGGTAACTTCAGGTAACAGGTAACTTCAGTGTGGCCTAATTTGACTTGTAAAGTGTAAAGTGTCCCGCAATTTCATGTTTTAAACAGAGATGGTGAAAGAGAGGCAAAAGTTTCGGAGTGCAGCTGTTAACTAAGCTGTCTAAAACTGTTCATATATAAAATGATTTACATTTTAGCTGCAATCAATACTTCACTGTTGCATGTTTTAGTGTCTCTGCAAGGAACATGTATGTGTGCTAGAACCAAATCTTTACATAACGAAACATGAGATGATTACATATATATTTTGAGTAATCACACACTTTTGTGTGCAGATTATGTTAGAGGAACAGACCTTTCCTCCTCAGGCGTCACTCACAGGCAGCTTACCAGCAGAAGCGTGTGTAGTGTGAGAAATATTTTTAATCGCATTAACTCATTTAAACCACATGAAAATGACCTAAAAAGTTCATTAATATTCCTGCTAGAATCAGTGTGTTTTGTTTGTGTTCAACACAAACTCTCTCAAACTTTCAGAAATACGACTATTATGAGGAAACTCAGTGAGCACAGCTTTAGTGGATGCAACAGAGTTTTAGTGTCACAGTCATGTTTTGGAATGAAGTCAAAATTGCGAGAATACAGAAGCGGCTCAACAGTTGGAACAGCGGCATCCAGTAAAGCTGAAACTACTGTTGAACACAAAGCCACCTGTGCACAACACACTCCAGAAGTCTAAAATAAGCAAACATTATCTAAAAGAAAAACTGGAGCAGTAATTATATTTATGTGCTCCTCACTGTAACACCACTGAGACCAAAATGACATTCTTTTGCGTTGTGAATTGTCAAAAGGGCTTCATACATGTAGTAGCTTGTATCCAAACTCATCTTGAACTCAGAAGCAAAGGGATGTTTGGTCGCACTTTTCAGCAGTTTTCAGGGAATAAACATTCTAGATTCTTCACAGCAGATAATGTTCAGTGATTCATTGTGGTAACTCTCCCATCCCATCATGTGTGTGTGGTAACTTTTGTACATTTCTGCTGGAGTTCAAGTAAGGTTTCCATGTTTTTAGAGTCATTCTCTAGAATATGCAGCCGTTCTTGAGCACCGACGTTCTGTTGGAATAACTTTGCTCAAACTCATTTAAATGCAGTATTGTGTCCACTTTGAATGTGGACATTTAACTGAATGCAAAATGCTGCACTCGTGAGTTTGTGCAGTTAAACCTGTTAAATACTCCATACACAGAGTCTCCGCAAAGACTTCATGATGAATGGAGATTTTGGACAAAGCAACTCACACTTTACAGCCCTCCAGTTTGCCTTTATAAACATCCAGTATCACATGACCATTCCTGCACACCCATTCATCCCTCCCTCCCTCCCCAGAAACTGGATTTTGCTCACCCTATAGAAAGAAACAAGACATTTCTGTATTAAAAGTGCCGTTTTCAAGTGGACTCTCGTTTTGAAGAATGAAATCTTTCATGGAGGAAAGAGTTTTCTTTCAGCAGTGTGGGAATGAGATGGACCATTGATTCCACAAGCTCATTACACACTCAGGTCTTTTGAATAAGAGGCCACCTCAGCTCAAATAAACGCGCCTGCCCCTCACAACACCAGACCTTTGTGTATTAATGAAGAAACTAGCCCAAATGAAACATTTCTACCGTCTCTCTCTCTCTCTCTCTCTCTCTCACTCTGCATGTAGAATATATTGCACTCGCGCTGTAATGTCTCATTTTACGCTGTGATGAGGTATGCAAATATTATTTTAACAGTCCTGTCGAAGGTTAATGGAAGTTGCAGTTTTTAGAAATGACATCACTGGGTGGCTGTTTCATTTAACCATAAAGAGGGTGAGAGGGTAACACACTTCTTCACTGCTTTAATGTGGCTCTCAGTTTCCCCGGCATAAAGAGCAAGCAGACAGAATTAGGTCTTCTGGAAACAATTCAAAACACTCCCCAGTCAATAACTCTAGCAGTCGCAAGGACACCGCGGAGTAAAAACAAAAAAGTCAATATTAACCGAGTTATAAATGGAGGCCACAGTCATAATATATCAGATTCATTTTCATGTGTTTTGATGGTTAGATAATAATGATGTTATGGCAGTCTGGTTTCACTTCATATTTCAGATGAGGAAAGAAGAGATCCTTCTTGTGTTTTATTAAGAAAAAACACCACTATTGCTCTCATAGATGAAAGGAAAGTCTCTTTTATAGAAAACATGCTGTGCACTGGAGTTTTTGAATTAGCCTATTTTTTACAGCGTCACATAAACCAATAACATTCTGTCCAATAAATGTGTGTGAAAAGTGTTTAGCATGAGTTCACCTTTCACTGAGGCTGAATTGATATTGTAACTAGTATTAACTCATTCTAAAGGTCTGAGCACTCAGACAACTGAACACAATCTGCCCAGCTGACAATACAACTCACTTTAATGCAAAACCAGACTTCATAAAACCAAACTTCACAATCCAGACTTCACAAAACCAGATTTGAATAGAGTCACAGAACCTATAAGTAATCCCTGATGATAACAATTGATTTACTTTAATAGTTAATATAAGACATCTGATACTCATTTCACTGACTGTAATGTCACTGAATTACAGTGACATTATTGTCACTTTATTGTCAATGCAGGAATTTGTTGTGGCTTTAATATGTTCTTTATATTACAGGACCCAAAAGTTTTCTGTAGATTTTATTGGCTAATAATTTCTTTCTTTTCTTTCTTTCCTGATTGGTTAAAATATATCCCTCAATCCCTTTAAAACTATTTTCACACAACATCCAGCTGTTAAAAGCATATGTGTGGCTTTCCTGTAGCTCAGTGGTTAGAGCATGGCGTTAACAACGCCAAGGTCATGGGTTCGATCCCAGGGATTGCACATACTCAATGTATAATGATCAATGT
>JAZGTJ010005747.1:0-26662 GCA_036877575.1 Botia almorhae
CTTCCAGGGAATCGCTGGCCCTACTGGTGACCGGTAAGCAATACTTTTGGTAGCTGTATATCTGTAATCATATCAACATTTCATGTATTCCTACAACTGTGTCAGGGAACGACTGTATCCTTCAGCACACCTAGACAATAATAAACAATATGTGATCTGAGGTACTTTTAGGAAGTTATATTTCATTGTTGGACTCTGAAGGTTATAACATGTTTGCTGTCATTTGTATTTAGGTGCTTAAACATGTTCAACTTTCATGCAGGTTTGCAATAAACTTCAAAACTGGGCAGGCAGACAATGATGACATTGCTTTCCACTTTAACCCGCGATATACCTCAAAGGTGGTCATGAATACCTTCAGAAATGGAGGATGGGAGGCTGAGGAGTATGGTCCTGACAATCCCTTCAAAATGGGTGAAGCTTTTGAGATATTTATTGTCATCAAACCTGAAGGATATCAGGTATGTGCTTTCTGACACAAAACTCAGGAGACATCTAAAACATAGCTAAGAATTTGTCATGACAGTGACCTCTTTGCTTTGATTCATCAGGTATATGTTAATGGCAGGGAGTACTACCTGTTCAAGCACCGCATACCGCTGGAGAAAGTGAAATATTTAAATATTTGTGGAAACGTTGTTGTGAACCTGTTTGCCTATATACGTGTACGTTTTTACATTGATGCATAATTAATTCTATGTCATTCAAGTCTTGTGTCAAGCATGTGACGAGTAAAGATCTTTGTTAATCTTTTCTCCCTCATTAGAACTGGAGCACATCTTCATTTGTTAAACAACTGAAGGGCTTGTTGCGCTCAACCGCTACCAACATACTCTCAGAACTCTCACTTACATTACAAAATCCTGTGAGTAATAGAACCTTTCCTGTATCTTTTAAGTGTGTAATAATGTGTAAAGAAAACTGTGAAAAGTGATAAGAAACCCAAAGAAACAGTGGTACATAAAACATTATTTTAACAACAAAAATTTTTTGGCATGCCGTAGTTTAATTAATCTTTTTCCATAAATTCCAACATAGTCCCTTCCCTATGTTGGCCCAATTTCTGGTGGATTAAGATCAGGCATGGCGTTGTACTTGCAAGGAGTTGTAGGTACTAAAGGTGACCGGTAGGCAATTTTTCTGGTTATGTACATGCAATCATAAAAAAAAAAATGTTTTAAGATTTGATAAAATTGTAAAAACACTTTATTGACATGCGTCAACTTCTATGCAGGTTTGCAGTAAACTTTAAGACTGGGCCAGCAGACAACAATGACATTGCTTTCCACTACAACCCCCGATACAAATCGAGGGTGGTCATGAACACCTTTAAAAATGGAGGTTGGGGGCCTGAAGAATATGCTGCAGTCAACCCCTTTAAAATGGGAGAAGCTTTTGTGATTTTCATTGTCTTCAAATCTGATGGATATCAGGTATTTTTTCACATAAAATTAAACATCTGAAACACAGCTAAAAACCTGCTCTCACACATACACTTTGGCTTTGATTCTTTAGGTATATGTGAATGGCAACGAGAATTACTCATTATACAAGCACCGCATACCACTGGAAAAAGTTTCAGTGTTGAATATCGTTGGAGACATTGTTGTGAATCTTTGTGGCTTTATTCAAGTGAGTCAAACATTTCCGTCAGTTATGTTAATTTTGAAATATATTGAAATGTAAAATACTAAATGTAAAAACTACTTTTAAAAATGATGTTGAATATAAAAAGGTTTCTAAATAAACTGTCCATTTGTGTCTCATTAGAACTGGAGTTCATTTGCTGTAGAAGGATTGAAAATGTATTCACAAATCAGTATTACCACCGTGCAGACAGAGCTCTCATTTCCAGTCCAGAATCCTGTGAGTGACAGATTCTTTGCACTTACTTGTCAGTGCACATCCAAATACAATTAATTATAAAACAAATGTGGTTAATAAAAACAGTTTCACCTACAATTTTTACATAGAAAAAAAATAGAAATTTCTACTGCGTTGACTTAAAAACCCTCCAACATTTTGATTGACATGGGACTGATTCTTATTTTATTGTGCTTACTGCAGAAAATTCCATATGTTGGTCCAATTTCTGGGGGAGTGAAACCAGGCATGGGCTTGTTCATGCAGGGAATTGTTGCTAGTAAGGCTGACCGGTAAGCATTTCTTTAAGGCTGTGTTTGTATTAATTATATGAGAAAAACACTACGTCCTATAACATGCATTGGATTAATATTGTGAACCTCATGATACAATACACGCTACAACCCATGTCATATTTTAATACATGCATCCATTATAAAGCACCAAACATTACATCACTGAAAATCCCAGCCAGGTAAACTTGTAAATTGTAAATTGCAGCTCATTCTTATTCTGTTAGACAAAGCCACACGCTTATTATACTGTTTATATGATGCATCAGCATTATATGATGCATATGCATGAGCTCTAGGGTGCAAAAAGTGACATCATTTCAACACTGACATTGCCACCAAAAGGTTCTTTCTCATAATTTCAACATTTTGTAATCATGAACCACTTTAGTCCCACTGGAACAAAGTTCATGTACACATGTTTTTTTAATGATCTTAGAAGATAAATAGCCTATGTGAGAAAATGTTCACTACTATTTGTACACTTAATCTACTTAATCTATTTTTTGTACACTTGTCCAAAAAATTATTCAATTCTATTATTCTAAATTTTAAAATATTCTCAGTTTAACAGTTGGAGTGCACTGAGAGATGCTTTCAGAGCTTTTGCTTATTTATAAAATCTACTTCATCTTCAGTGAACTGGCAATAACTGTATATCTACATATATATAAATTATTGAATTTGTAATGTAAAATTCTATTATTTGAATTTTATTCTTTTTTATAACTCAACTGTAATGCAGGTTTTCAGTAAACTTCCAGACTGGGCCAGGTGACAAGGATGACGTTGTTTTCCACTTCAACCCACGAATGAACTCAAGGGTTGTCCTGAACACTCGTAGGAGAGGAGGATGGGAGACTGAAGAATATGCCCCAACCAACCCCTTCAAAAGGGGAGAAGCTTTTGAGTTGTTCATTTTCTTCACGCCCAATGAATACAAGGTGTGTTTCGCATCTTGTGCATGCACAAGAAATGTACATACATTAAATTAGCTAAATATTGGTGTTTTTTGTCCCTAAAGGAAAATATCTAAAAATTATACTTTACAGTTAAGATGACCTGACCTAAGATAGCCAGTCGACAGTTGCTGCATTGTAACTACATTCATACAATGGTTGAATTTTTTATTAGTAGAAACTGTGGGCTAATCTAGTAGAATCTGGGCTAATTCACCTAACTGCCTAACATCAAGAATGACAATTGATGCCTTGGAAGAATGGAATGTAAATTATTGAGAGTGAATCATCAGATGCTCTCAATAGCTTTATATTTACAATTGTATTCCTTATGATTTCGATATCATAAGGAATTGATAAAGAAATTCATAAAGTCATTACCACTAAATTTTAATTAAATATTCTATTCAGGTGATATGTGTGTATTTGTTTATCTAGCCGCTCTATTAAAGCTGCAATCCTTACCTTTTTGGCTAAAATAAAAAAAATCTGTTTTTGAGCAAGTATTTAACAGATCAGAGTTAGTCTTCTCACCATACCTTGATTTGCAAAGTTAAGCTTATATTAATTATTTATAATTTGAGCTGTTTGGTCTGATTTCTCACAAAATGTCAGTTTGGTGTAAAAAATACCACAAGAAAATTATGTAAAGTAACTTGCATTTTTATGCTGATAAGAAGAGAAGCCGATAAAGAGGCAAAGGTTACTAATTGCAGCTTTAAGTAAAAATGTTCCATTGTTTTATTTTGTTTCTATGAGTCTGCAGAGATGCTTAGCCCTTGTAGCTTTTAGAGCCTTTTTATAGCAGGACATACCGTCTTTCCATGCCATTTAAAAAAATATCTAAATTTGTTTGCATTTTTGCTCAAGTTTCTGTCTTTAGAGTGTATTACCATTGTACCAAAGTGCAGTACTTTTCTCTTTACCTTTTTAATTTGATGTGATAGATAAGAGAAGATGTACTAGAGAAGATTTAGCCCATACCGCTAGTCATTTCCTCTAGTTCAGTTGTTCATCTAGTTCATTCTACATCATCTATTTCATAAAAAGTCTGATCTACTGGCCAGTAGAAAGTAATGAAAACCCTAAAAATTCTACTGTAACATTTGGTTTTGATTTGGCAGGTGTATGTGGGTGGCAAAGAACTCTGCATGTACAAGCACCGCATGCCTTTGGAAAAAGTAACTACGCTTTATATTGAGGCGGGTGTCTCTGTCAGCATCTTCGGTTTTATGATGGTAAGTAATATAGAATAAAACATGTAAAATTTGTACAGGTACCCCTCGCTTGCATCATATCTATTCTGTGTAGTTCAAATTATATAAACTTCATTTTTTGTTGTTGTTTTCACAGGCAATGGGAGGGGAATTTCAACAGGGTGTTTGTATTCCTCCCAGTTATCTCAAATAGTGCTAAAGTTTGAAAAAGATGTGAGAATCATGTATATCTTAAAGCTGCAATCCATCATTTTTTTGGTATAAATGAACAAAAATCAGTTATTGGGCAAGTACATAACAGATCAGTAAAATAGCAGTCTCTTTACCTTACTACAATTTCCAAATGTAAGTTTATGATAATGGTTTGTAATTTGAGCTGTCTGTTTTTATATTGAGGGAAAATACTTGGTTATGTGGTTATGTCACGTCTGTAAACAGAAAGAGGGAGATCCAGCTACCAAATCACATGTGTGTATGTTGTAATGGTGGAGAGCTTTTAGCTTGTTCTCACAGCAGTTGTTTCGATTTTTAACGTCATCCATTATAAGAAACTAACTCGGCGGATGAACAGAGGATGGCGAAGGAGAGGCAAAAGTTACAGAGTGCAGCTTTAATATTTACATGAATCATTGCAATCAATCTATGTCAATGTGTCATGAACCATGACAAAACTGCTTATAATGTTGTGGCAATGACAAACAAATCAAATAAAACTTATGGTCCACATTGTTCTGTGTTGAGAGTTTTGTTCCACAATACCAGAATGTTTAAAGGCACTGCCACTATATAGCTATGTAGAGAGCTGTCATATGTTGTTCATTGTAGAAATGATATAATGCAGATATAATGTCGATATAATGTTAGTCTATGACAGCTGAAAAATAACCTATTGTTGCAATATATAAAATACTGTATTATCATATTAAACAATTGCTTTCAAAAAGCCAGGCAGGGGCCACTTATGCTTTTAGGGGGCACGCTAACATTTGTTGTGATTATTTTTCAGTCATTTTTCACTTTTTCACTAATGTTTTCTCTAGAAGCAAACTAATAAGCTAATAAAACAAGTTCAGCTCAAATTAATGTTCCATTAATGTCATTTATTTGACATCACATTGTTTATAGTCAAAATAACAAGGACAACAATAATAACATTTAGGCAACTTTCTGCATCTTAAATGCATATACATTAATGTAAAACTACCCACAAACAAGATATCCAAAAATCAACTTAAGCAGTCATCTAAACGTAATCTTTTCCTTTTGGCACACAAGCATCATTACTATCACCTGCAGGACAAACTGTCTATTGCACCCGAACATGCTCGGTTGTGGTAAAAAAAATCCAGAAACGATTCCAGATTTAGGGGGGCCAGTGGAGTGGACAAGTGTGCTGACGCAGGGGCACTGCAAGACAAGACAAAATAACTGAAGACACTATTCAAAGGTTTACAATTCCCTAGTTGTTTCCTCAAAGGTCAATGACCATGTAAATTCTTCTGTGACAGTTGCATGGGTGCCTAGTGGTCCTGGGGGATGAGGCGTCCCACTGTACACAAAATAGCCCCTGGTGTTGTAAGTTCTTTTGTGTCCCAGAATGTTCTTACTGGCGATGGAAGTAAGTCACACACACAACACAACACTGGAGAGTACAAAGGGGATCTTGAAGACACACAAAAACTAAAGCAAATAAGTCTGTTTCCATGGTTGAGATCAGACGGTGTGGGGTGCGTGTGCCTAAATAGTGTCCTTAATTGAAGACAGGTGCAGGTAATCAGTATTCGGGTGACAGTGAACTCTGAATTTGGGTGGAGCCTGGTGCTTCCATAAAAGACTCCTATATGTGGTGACTTGCTGTACTTGTTTAATGTAAATCTCTGTATCTTAGCGCAAAAACAATTATGGTTGTTAAAAACCCCATGTGGTGAAAATAATAATGCGTCAAAACGTTTGTTCAATTTCTAATCTGAACAAACAAATTTACATTAAACAAGGGTTTGAAAGTTCTCAGAATGCATTGCAGCCTTTTCAATTTGGGGGTTAATATTTTTAAAAGGTTACTGTTACTGTTTTAGTGTTTAGAAGCATTGTCACTGTCAGTTGTCTGTTGTATTTAGAGTTCTTTTATAATAAATGATGTTTGTTGATTGTCATGATAACTGAGGTTCAAGGTCCAATCAACACAAACTGTGTTTGAGCAGTTACTCAGCTTATGCCCTGTAGATGGACTTGCCTGCAATATAACAAAGTAAAATATTTTTTAAAATATTAATCAAGTGAACTTTACATCCTTGAGTTGGGTAAACTCATAAAACTATTATTTTAAGTTGGTTCAGCTGATGTTTTTAATGACTCAGTTAATGACCCAAATGTTGAGTAAACAAGAAAAAGATAGGAGAAATGTTGTACAGGCCTAATTTGTATTACAATGTATAAAGTATTAGTTTTTTATAAAATGACGCACCTGTAGATATAAAAGAAATGGTGACTGGGAAAGATCAAAGAGTTTATACAAGTGTTCAAAAGTGGCAAATTTTCCATCTATATAAAAGTCTTTAACAGTGGCCAGTCCTTTACCTCTCCACAGTGAGAATACCTTGTCTACACATAAATAATCAAAGTATTCCAAAATCCACTTCTGTTAGTCAAGGTAAATACTCAGACCAAGCTGAGTAAAGTCACACGTAGAACCTACGCGAAGTCATTCGACAAGTTCACATCGCTCTGTTGACTGTGCAATCATGCTCATACCCGGTGTGGAGCCCCCTAAGGAACGCATCTTTCTCTTACCACAACCCGAATCTAAAGCCATGAAATTATATATTAAGGAAGAGTTAGAGAAGGGCTTCATTCGGCCATCCAATTACCCAGTCTCAGTGGGTCTTTTTTTAAGATAAAGGATGGGGGTTTAAGACCTTGTATAGATTATCAAGCTCTAAATGAAGTGACCATCAAATTCCGATATCCTTTACCAATCATTTCTGCCACTTTAGAACAACTCTGACAAGCAAAAATTTATACAAAACTTGATCAATGTGGTGCCTATAATTAGGTGAGAATCAGAGAAGGGGACAAGTGGAAAACTGCCTGTTCCACTATGTCCGAACACTACCAATATTTAGTCATGCCTTTCGGTCTTGCCAATAGTCAAAAGTTAAAGATGGTTCACTTCAGCCCCCATCCTCAAATATCCCGTCCCCGATATCCCGTTTGTAGTAGAGGTACATGCCTCCAACACAGTGGTTGCTATATTGTCACAACGCCATGGTTCGCCCCCCAAAATTACACCCATGTGCTTTTTTCTCTCGCAAACTCTCACGGGCCGAGCATAACTATTATGTAGGTAACCAGGAGCTATTGGCAATGAAGCTGGCTCTCGAGGAGTGGAGACACTGGCATTTAGTAAGACCATAGTAATTTGGAATACCTTTGCACTGCTAAAAGACTCAATCCTCGACAGGCTAGATGGGCTTTGTTCTTTACCCGGTTTCAATTTACAGTAAATTTTACAGTTATTTTATAACTGATCTACATTTTTTTAACTCTCAAGGCAACACCACAATACTCACAATAGTCGACTGGTTTTTGAAGGCTTACAGACTTATTCCTTTACCTAAACTTCCCACTTCACTAGAGACAGCAGAACTCCTCTGCAACAACGTTTTTAAATTTGATTGATTACCTGAGGATATTGTTTCGGATAGAGGGCCCCAGTTCACGTCTGTTTTTTTTAAAGAATTTATGGGTACACGTTAGTTATACGTTAGCTACCATCCTCAATCAAATAGCCAGATAGAACATTTAAATCAGGAATTAACACAGTTTCTCAGATCATATTATCAAGAACACCAAGCTGAGTGGAGCAGATTCTTAACGTGGGCCGAATATGCACAGAACTCTTTAGTCAACCCGTCAACTGGCCTAACCCCTTTTTTAAATGTGTTTTTGGGTTCCAACCTCCTTTATTTGCCTGGTCTGGCGAACACACAGAGCTTCCATCGGTAACCGAATGACTTCCAAAAAGTGAAGTATGGGAGCTCCCACTTATCTACTACACACTGTCAGAAGACAAATGCTGCAAACAAACGCTCATCGCAGATCTGGTCCCAGTTACGCTCCCGGGCCAATGGGTTTGGTTGTCAACCAGAGATCTATGCCTTAGTCTCCCGTGCAAGAAATTAAGCCCCAGGCACGTCAGCCCATTTTTTAATTGTTAAACAAATCACTTCAGTTTCATTTCATTTAAGATTACCGGCTAACTATCGTACATGTCTCTTCTGAAACTCACTGGTGGCCCAGTTGGTGAAGCTGAGGAAGCGCTCAGTACACAGACCCCCCCCGATCGTGGTTGACGGCAAGAAGGCCTACAGAGTCCATGAGCTTCTGGACTCTAGACATCAGGGTGGTACTCTACAGTACTTGGTGGACTGGGAGGGGTACGGTCCAGAGGAAAGATCGTGGGTTAACGCAGGTGATATCCTGGATCACACGCTAACCAAAGAATTCCACTGGAATCATTCGGGAAGACCGTCCCCTCATCTCCGTGGTAGACCCTGACGCAGTCTGCTTTCTCGCGTCAGGAGCCACTCGCAGGGGGGGGGCTCTGTTACGTCGTTACACTATACAGAGGGAGCAGGGCACATTGGGATGAAAACGTACATAAGGATATGCGAAATATTTATGAAATATTTATATATTAAGAGTATGCCAAATATTTATACTAATGCAAAATGATGCTTTTTTTTATAATCTCTGGAAAGCTTGATTCTGATTGGTTAATTGCAGCATTCTGCGGTCAAATATTTTTGTATATTGATCACTAAGAAACAATATAATTTATTATTGTCACAAGCAACTGTTTTTTTCTTGATTCTCTCATATACCATTTCCGTCTGTGAAACAACAACAAAACAAAATCTTGTGGGGTTTATTTTGTGGTAATGACCAATTGACTATGCATTATCATTTACATAAATAAAGCTAACAATAAATAAACATACGGTAAAGTTCCAGCATTGGAATAGTAATCTTGTCTATTGCCCTAGTCCAACCTAGTCTTTGTCCGCGTTCGTTCCCAGTCTAGTCGGAGTCCATGTTCCTGTTTGTGTTTCATGTTTGGAGTTTTCCACAGTCCTGCCATCCGAGTCTGGTGTGGTCGTCCGCGTCTGGTGTGGTCGTCCGCGTCTGGTATTGTTCATTGTTGTGTCCGTAGTCTCTGTTTGTTTGTTAATATTCAGTAGCGGTTCTTTGATTTCATTGGTCTGTGCCCTTTTAGTGTTTGATTATTCATCGTTTATATTTATTTTTACTTTTGATTATTTCATCTTTTGGGGCCAGTTTATGTTTGCATTTATTTACTTGTATATTTATTTAACTGTATCTGTGTTTTTTTTTCTTATTTGTTGGTTACCTTGTCGCCCCCTTGTGGGTCATTTAAGTTCAGTCCAGTAAACCTGTGTTTGACTTGTTTTCAGTTCTGTTTCTAATAAAGTTTTGTTTGTGTAATCGCTGTCTGCGCTTGGGTTCTTCTCACCCACAAACCCTGACAGTGAGTGCTTAAATCAAGTGGCTGTTTTTATGAACAGTAAACCTTTTCATACAGCATACTAAACCTATACTGTCAGGCCCGGGTTTGTATTGTTTTGTTCCGTGTCGGAGCACACGCGGTTTGACAGATCAGCACTTGCTCCGCTGTCCGTGTTTACCCCGCACTCTCGTTTGTCCCTGCTGTGTTTCATTTCTGTCATTGCTCTCACCTGTTTATTCAGGTGCTTCCCTTTATATTTCCCTTGTGGTTTCCCTGTCAGACCATCTTGGATGTTGCAATTTCCTGACCATTTTAATATATGTTAATAGTTAAAACACTATTATTCTCAAGTCAAGTCGAGTAACCTAGTCTGCTTCCTGTTTCTATAGTCTAGCTAAAGCGTTCCTGTTCTTATTCCAGTTTCTTTGTGTCAGTTCTGTCTTGTCTGCTCCAGGCTATGTTTCGTGCTGTGTGCTGTGTTCCAGTTTTCACCTACCTGTTACTTATCTGGCTGGTGGAGTTCCCCTCTGTCCCGAATCCAGTCGTCGGCATTCCTTACCACCATTGGACTTACATATTGGTCCAGTCTGCCAGCCAGTCTCCTGCCCGTCATCCTCCCGGAGTCTCACTATCATCATCACTCCCCTGTCTGCGCCTGGGTTGTTATTCTCACTGGAAGGGCGCGCAAGAATTCTGAGCTGAGTCTTCGCTGCATCATTCATCCACCATTGACTGTGTTATCATTTCCTTGTCGAATTATAAAAAAGTTATTGCGCTTGCTATTGGATTCTCTTTGTTTCCTCCAGCCTGACCCTGACATATACAGTATACTAAACCTGTACAGACTAGTTCAGATTAATTGCATACATGTAAAATTGTGAAGCCTAAATACACTGTCTAACTTTGTCAACAGATATTTAAGCTTGCTATTTTTAAACACAATCATGAGGACAGAGAGCGTTGAGCAGATAAGAAGAAAAATGGACTTGCCTGCAAAGTCAAATGACTAGAAAGGAGCTATAATCAATATTGTCAGTTTCAAATTAAAGTTCAAATTAAAATGCCTTCTTACTTGAGAAAGCATCAGTGAAAGTGTTTTTCTCCAGATGCATGGACAAAAACAAGAGATACAGGTGCAGCCTTCTGCTTAACTTTTTTAAACATCCTTTTCTCTGGATACTCCCAGCTCTAAACATCTGGTCTGTTGGATTTATATGTATGCGTACTGAAACACATACTGGTTCACACGCATTCATAGAGCAGTTCAATGTATCCATTTTGTTGCAAAGCACATCTGCAGAACTGCAGTGTGTGTGTGTGTGTGTGTGTGAACAGACCCTTTATTTCATGCATACACTGTTTATGCTGACTAAAATGGAACCTTTATCTATTATTCTCATAATAAAGTTCAACATATTCTCCTTTAGCCTTGACTGCAGTCTAAACACTTATCTGAAAGGAAAGCAATTAGATTTCCTGTAAGTCATAGCAAGCCGTACTGTGACATTTCCACAGAACTGACAAATAGCTCTTCAATTACATGGAAAAATATTTGATTTCTACTAGACATCTATTCTCATAATTATATACTAAACATTGTGTGTATCCTTCAAAGAAAGCTGAGCCAAAAATTGACATTGATAAGATAAGATAGAGGAGACATGAAATGAAGGGATAATGTGTCACTGTCATATATTGCTAAAAACTTCCTAGCCTTGTTTCTAAATGCAGCCTTTCTATATAAATATGATGAATGAGATATTAACAATATATTTTCTATTATAACAGTTGTCCTGTTGTTTAAATGAACTAAAATTGATTTAGTTCTGTTTATTACCAGTGCAAGCTACAAGCTTAACTAATGGCTTGCACAGACTTTCTTGTTTTAGTGACAATGATTGATTTAATTTTTAAACACGGGTGATGTAAGGTTAACAATCTAAATCAGCACCAACAAATAGTAGGTAGACTGTGAGGGTATGGGTATAATTGAAACAAGAAGTAATAGCCAATTTTGGTTTCGCTCATGGTCCGGCCCCTCCTCTTTCCGGTATCAGCACAGTCAAACGAAGCTCCGAAAATCAGAGGTTGTTGTGCTTTCTGTTCCTACATATATCGTTCGTTTGAACGATTCACTTGATGATTTGATTCATTCGAGTCTTTAAATTAAATATAGGCTAACCGTACATTTAAAGAAATATACATTCCAGGTCAAGCCTTGGATAACATCTTTAGGGGTATTTCCAAATAATTTAATGTTTAGTGTTAAATCATTTAATCATTTTTAGATTCAATTATTAATTTCGTTTAATATTTGAAATTGAGTTTATTGTTTAGCATGTCCACTGAGTCACCCTAACTGACATTCTGATTATGTTTTTCATACCTGCTTTTAGTAGTGAAGCTAAATTCTCTTTTACATTTAAGTGATTTACAAGCAAATCAGTTCGTACAAATCACAAGTACAAAAGAACGACTCGGTTATATAGTTCTTACAGCAGAGGATTTCACCGAGTGTGTCTCACACCGCTGTCAGTGCGAGGCAGTTGGCATAACTTTCCTGGAAAGCTCTTCTCCAAAGACTGTTGCAGGCTAGAAATTTACGTGGCAGGAAAGCACTGGATTCTGTTCAGTATCCCGGTGATGGTTCCCTCCGGTGACTCGGCGGAAGAGAAGCTGGAGCCTCCACTGTAACAATATGTCTCCATTGATTTCCGTTAATTTTTAATTACAGAGCTCTCTAATTAAATTCTTACTACTAACAATTATGACCCTCTAATTTATTTAGAGAGCTCTACAATTTCAATTAGAAAGCTCTCTAATCAGTTCTAATCTCTAATCAGTTCGTACAAATCACAAGTACAAAAGAACGACTCGGTTATATAGTTCTTACAGCAGAGGATTTCACCGAGTGTGTCTCACACCGGTGTCAGTGCGAGGCAGTTGGCATAACTTTTTTTTTGAATTCTTACTAGTAAGAATGTAATTGCAGAGCTCTCTAATTGAATTAAAGAGCTCTCTAATTGAATTCTTACTAGTAAGAATGTAATTGCAGAGCTCTCTAATCGAATTAGAGAGCTCTCTAATTTAATTGTTACTAGTTAGAATGCAATTACAACGAGTTCCGCTTGGGGCAATAAAAAACATAACCACTTCCCATATAAATGCGCTGAAGGAACATGGGAATGTGGCATAACAAAGGTGCGCATTGGCAGTGAGTGAGATCGACTTCTGCTTTTTCCCTCCAAGGTCTGTAGTTGTGTTTCGCAATAAATTACATGTACATTTAGTCATTTAGCTGACGCTTTTATCCAAAGCAACTTACAAATGCATTTCCGTATACATGTTCAAATGGCACGTGCTAATTTTTGTTACGTTCTCTTGCTTTCTTTTCTCATTTTCTATTACTTGAATGAAATGAATGGACTGGATTTTTGGAAAAGTGTAATGGCTTGATCTCTGCAGGCAGGTTTTGGTGACTAAAACGTTCCCAAAATAGTGACATTTTATCCATATTTTATCCATACACAAGGCCCTGAATGGTTTAACTCCTCAATACTTAAGTGAGCTTCTCTCCTATTATAGTCCTTCGCGTTCACTGCGATCTGAAAATTCTGGCCAACTATCAGTACCCAAAATTTCAAAAACAATTGCTGGTGGAAAATCCTTCTTGTATTTGGCACCCAAACTTTGGAATAGTCTTCCCAGTGTTGTCCGGGAGGCAGATACACTCTGTCATTTTAAATCTAGACTAAAGACCCACCTCTTTAATCTTGCCTACACATAGTCATAAAGATTTATTACTCAAATCCCATAAGGGATTATTAGGCTGCATTAATTGTGTAAACCAGAACCAGGAACCATTTTCACAAGAACAGATGTACTGGCTCCACACTAAATCAGTCTGTCTTTCATTTCTCAAGGTCCTGTAGTCAGGACCTGAGACCGGATGGTGGGGGACTGGATGAAATGACCCTGAGACAGATCATCAGGATTTGATAGACTTCTTTAGTAAGCCTACTTTATTTACATAAGTAGTAAATATGTGGCACTATGTCTAAATGATTAATAGGTGTGACCTTTGACCTTCCCCTCCCCCCATTCGGTTGGGTCAATAACCTTGAGTTGACCTTAACCTTTGACCTATGTGACCTTTGTCCTGTATGTGACCTTTGTCCTCTATGTGCCCTTTGCCCTAGATTAAGTGTTTTTTTTAATTGGGATAAATATATTTGATATACGGATAAATAGAGTGGATAGAGTTTGTAACAGTTGTCTCTATTGACGACAGCGGCATATAGTAACTTTAGCCTCCGCTGTGTGAGCGTGTCTAAATCGTGTTTACATCCTTGTGGGCCTCTTAACAGCAGTCATGTTTTTTAAATGGGGTAAATATGTTTGATAGGAAGAAAATGATAATGTGTGCGGATAAATAGAGTGGATAGAGTTTGTAACAGCTGTTTCGTTCTTGACGGACAGCGGCATATGGTAAAACTTTAGCATCCGCTAAGTGCGGTGTCTTAAGGGTGTTTACATCCTTGTGGAACTCGTAAAAGAGATATCCGGGGTTAAGCTTTAGCCTCCGCTAAGCGTGTGAACGTGTCTCAAGCATGTCCGCATCCTTGTGGGCCTCTTAACAGTTATAGGGGGGTAGGGGGAAGTAACCAATTTGCAAAAGAGGAGTTGGTCTTAAATCGAATGTCAACACTGTTTTATCGGAGGGGAATAATTACGATGATAATATATTTAGCGATCAAATTGAAAAGATTTTACAGAGTGACGATAGCCTGCTGTCCGACGATACAATCGAGGTAAGCGCTAGCATAAACAGACAAGGAGGGGGTCGTCGTAAACTCAGATTTAGCGCTTGATCAAGTAATCAAAAGAAAATTATTTATACTATAAATATCTGTTATCCTCTTTTACAGACAGCATTGTATTTGTGTCTGGGGATGAAGACTGGCACCCTCCTCCAGGGAGCCATTTTGGCGAGCTCACAAATGACGATGATTTAATTACCGAGTTCTGCTCTAGCGGTCCGAAATCTTACGGTTATCGGACAGCCATGGGTAAAGCCTCCATGAAGGCTAAGGGTATCACTCTGATCGCTAAAAATTCTCAAGCCATTTGATTAAATTCTCTGATTGGTCTTGTTAATGAGTATGTAACATCACGTGACGCCTCACGGTGTATACTGGCTCGTACCTAAAGCATCGCAGAGAATAAAAGGCACCTCACGTTGCACAACAAATCAGACGTTAAAAGTTTTAAGGGTGTGTATAATAAACGTTGACTTTTGCCCGATTTCAACACAGGTACGATTGCTGGCAACCACTTTATGAGGAATTGCTCAATTTGTATGATATAAAATTTGTTGAAGGTATACTGCAGAGTCTGAATGATGATCATTTACTACCTTTCAACAAAACGTGCCTTCTGATAATCGACGATATGATGCAGGAAGCGAGTGTAAATGGAAAGATCCAAAAGGTTTTTACGCAGTATGTCCATCATCGTAATCTCAGTGCTATTTATATTGTCCAAAATGTATTCGCTCAAGGGAAATCCAGCAGAACCATTAGCCTAAACACAAATAATTCGATTTTGTTCAAAAACCCTCGCGACGCCGGTCAGATTGCGGTTCTAGGACGGCAGATGTACCCCGAAAATGTAAAGTGCTTCATGGAGTGTTATCAGGATGCGACCGAGCGACCTTTTGGCTATTTAATGATAGACTATAAAGCAAAAACACCCGAACAATATCGCCTCGGAACAGGGCTGCTCTCCGACCATCAAGTAGTTTATCTGCAGAAAAAAAGAAGAATGTGAATGCTAGCCATGTCAGCGCGGCTGTGTAGGCATCTACCGTTGTTAAAGCTGTTACATAAAGTTATGCCTAATCAGCGACGTCTTATTTTACAGTCGGCTTCCGACAAACTAATTTTAACTTTGTGAGAAGTAGCACTTAACGTACTATATGGAACGATTCCGGTAAAACCCAAAGACTACCGTCGGCTGAAAAGGAGAAAAGCAGAAATTAAATTCGTAGTCAATAAAAAAAAATGGGTATATCTGCCAAGAAGTGTATCTTTAACAAAAAAGAATGTTTTTTACCTCTTCTAAGCTTCGTCGTTTCTTTTATTTTCAGTTTAATAGCCTCTAAACAGAGCTGAGAATGGATCACACTGAGAAAATGTATTTAGTACCTCAACACCAGCTGGACAAACTAAAGTTCGGTAGCGTTAACGATACCATACAGCGGACTGCGCAGAACGATCTAAATGCGTCCATACTGAGGATCAACATGAAAAAGCCAGACTTTACTCGAATATCCTGACGAGGTATTTAGCCGTCATAAAACAAGGGGTTCGAGAGATTAATGTCTTAACACTCTCCTTACCTCAGCCCATCACCAAACATAAAGCGAACGCCCTCGTTAGCGATGAAAGAGTCGAAAAAGAGGTGGACGCCGCATGGCCGAAATGCTTGGGAACTTGCCGTCGAGAAGTTCCAAAAACAGCCGCTACATGTTAGAAAAAATGTCTAAGGCCAAAGATCTATCTATGTGGAACGAGTCGGGAAAGTGTGGGGCAACAACGTGCCTGGGTCACACATCGATTCGATTTGCTAAAAAATGCTACTAATCCTCAAAATGTTCGGGATGACCGAAGACCGATAGGATGGCAGAGTTTCTGCAAGCCTTTGCGGAATTAAACATTCCATTTTCCACCATGTCCGGGCATGTTAGACAGGTGATTCTGTCTTTAAAAAGTAAATTATTGCACGACACCACGCAAATTCATCTTTGGCTCTGATAAATCATATTTTAACGTTGACACCATTTAACAGTGATTTTTCAGCTCCACAACCTCTTCATCAAGCCCCTGTTTCAGTCCACATGGTCGTTGACATCTTTGTAAAACAAGCTCACCGTAAAAACGGTCTCCAGAGTGTTTTTGCTGTAATTAACAAGGCTCTCTATCTTACATCGATAGGGGTACGTGCTCAAGCTCTGCGAAAATCAAGCAGTCTCCGAGGCTCACATCGACTTGCGAGAATACGGTAGCACCAGGGTAATTAATTAGACCAACAGGAGCAGGTTAGCCTTTGTGATTTTAAGTTGGAGAAAGAGTAACGTCTTATTTAGATCTACCTAATTTTCGCCTGTCCCAGCGATGAAAAACTTCAAAGGCATTGGCTTTTGAAGAGAGGTCTTAGTCAGCGGCACTGTGAAGTCTTGTGTGAACTTGTACCTTACCCACTGTGAACTTGTACTTTACGCACTCCGTGGACATGTTGTGCAATAATGACATGTTAAAATATAGGCCCAATGCTTCTTTTAAACGGCGTGCTTCGTAATACGCTCGCGCCGTAATACTGAGGGTTTTTTTGGTCGCATTTGTTTGCTTTATTGCATGGCCACGCCTTCTTATCCCAGGTGGTACAGACTGACGGTTACAGGACATGACCATAAGTCCCAAGCCGTCTTGAGTTTTATCCGAGTCGTTATGCATTTTTGACAGAACGTTTGAGACGCTGTCCATGACTATATTTTTAGCGCGCTGTTTAAGTGTGGCTTAGCGATGTTGAAACCCTTTTTTAACAGCAGTATGGTCATTCTAAACAATCCTTTTAAAAGGCCTCCTAGACCAGATCCCTACGTAACGGCTTTATTGCGATAATACTCCACATAATCAGCGGTTCTCATTGTGCTCGGGTTATAGTATCTCATTTTCAAAGAACAGATTATTTTGACGGTTTAAAGTGTAGCTTTACGATGACTTTTCCGTAATAAAATGGTACTTCGCGGTTTTGGTCATCTTTTAATTCCACGACAATGTCCGTGATGAACAACTTAATGACAGACACGTAATGAGGTTTGTCATTACATGTAAATACACGGTTATATATCTAAAAACCGTAGATATACGGTTTTCAGGGTATACCATCAAAGAAGCGTTTCAAAGTAGTGTGATGTTGAAACCATCGTCCATGACGAATGCCGTTGCGACATTCGTGAGAGCGATTTAAAGCCGCTGCAAGTCGACCAGAGCTTTTTTTGTCTACATAACTATTTAATTTCGAAGGCCACCCTAACCATTTTACTAAAACTAGCGTATTACAACCCTGCTTTTTCTCCTCCAAAATCTTTTCCACCTTAAACACCTTGTCTTTGCTCGCTATTATTTTTTGTAACTCTTGTTCATAAAACACTCCGTCTACGATTTCCCTGTCATAATCAGACAATCTGTACATGGGGGTTGACACGGTACCCATGCCTCTATAGTGAAAAATTATTCGGTGTAGTTCCACTCATAACCTTTGGCAAACGGGCCTCTCACTTTTGAAACCCACACAACGCCTCCGATTTTGAATTTAAACGATGGCTTTGCTGTCTTTTTAATGCCGCCGTACAGATTTGTTTTCTTTGTTGACGTCTATCGGACGCATTTTAATACTCCTATGATAACCAGTGTTATATCCTAACGTGATATCTTGTGATACGTCTAGGTATCGTCTGGAATTAGTAGCCGTTAAAAACCGCCACATTCTGCTTTTTACAGTTATGTTGAATCACTCGGTCCGCTCTTATTCTTTAGTGATCTTGTCCACACGTACTTGCTAAACACATTTATACAGGTTAGTAAATAGATATTATTATCATTTTTCTTGGCATAGGCTGTCATATCGGCGAGATCCACCTGGAACTAAATAATAACTGTTTCGTTTGTATTTAATAGGAGTCATTCTGTGCAGAGTGTAAGCATCCTTGCCGGCCAACCATTCTGATACTTGCTGATTCTAATACCATTCTGATACTTATGTCGGGCACTGAAAAATCGTGCCAACAAAAGTGGTGAGGCATAATGTTACTAATTGCAGCCATAATATCACACTGCTGTGACTAAGCAGGGAACAAAATAAAGCTAAAGGTTGATGTATATAACGGTGAGATCACTAAAGAAGTCTATCAAGTCCTGATGATCTTTCTACGGGTCATTTCATCCAGTCCCCCCAATCTGGTCTCAGAGTTTGGGTCCAGCTGACTGCAGGACCTTGGGGAATGAAAGACAGACAGATTTAGTGGGTAGCCAGTACATCTGTTCTTATGGGAAGTGTTCCCGGTTCTGGTTTACCTAATTAATGCAGCCTAATAATCCCTTAGGGGATCTGAGTAAAAATCCATATGACTATGTGTAGGCAAGTTTAAAGAGGTGGGTCTTTAGTCTAGATTTAAAAAGACAGAGTGTATCTGCCTCCCGGACAACACTGGGAAGACTATTCCAAAGTTTGGGTGCCAAATACGAGAAGGATCTACCACCAGCACCAGTTTTTAAAATTCTGGGTACTAACAGGTGGCCAGAACCTTCCGATTGCAGTGAACGTAAAGGACTATAATAAGAGAGGAGCTCACTTAAGTATTGTGGAGCTAAACCATTCAGGGCCTTGTAAGTAATAAGCAAGATTTTAAAATGTATATGGTGCTTGATAGGCAGCCAGTGTAGAGTTGACAAAACTGGGCTTATATGGTCGTACTTGTTCGTTCTCGTGAGAACTCTGGTCGTTGCATTCTGAACTATCTGAAGTTTTTGGATTAGTCTTGCCGGGCAGCCACCAAGAAGGGCGTTGCAGTAATCAAGTTTTGATGTCATGAATGCATGAATAAATTTTTTGGTGTCTGGCTTTGAGAACATGTGTCGTAGTTTCGCTATATTTTTAAGCTGAAAAAATGTAGTTTTACAAACATTGGAAATATGGTTTTTAAACGATAAATTATCAAAAATGACACCCAGATTTTTGGCTAATGAAGCAGGCTTTATAGAGCATTCATTCAGAATAAGGCAGTGTTCTATGTTGCTCCGTGTGGAGGGATCAAGCATACATGTTGTTGATTTAGATGCTATAATTATTTTTGACAGTTCCTCCCTATCTATAGGAGAGAATAACTGGAGTTTCTCCTTGGGCAGGTTATGATGCGCCATCTGATTTGTTTGTGTCGGAGACAGTTGCATATTTATGATTTTGTCTGCTGCAGGGGCGATTTTGTTATTAAAGAAATTCATAAAATCATTGCTATTACGGTATTGACAATTGTCAGATGAAGATGACGCTTTATCTTTGGTTAGTTTGGTGTCAAATAGATATCTAGGGTTGTGTTTATTTTCTTCTAAAAGATATGAAAAGTTGGCAAATCTGGAGCTTTTTAAGGTCTTTCTATAATTTGTAACATTCTCCTTCCATGCTATCCAAAATACCTCCAGTTTTGTTTGCTTCCAGTTGCGTTTCATTTTCGGTGCTGTTCTTTTCAGAGCGTGGGTATGCTCATTATACCAGGGCGTTGGACTATTGTCCCTAATCTTTTTAAGACGTTGAGGAGCAACTATGTCTAAGGTGTTAGAAAATAAAGAGTTAACATTTTCTGTTGCGCTGTCAAGGTTTTCAGAATCAACCATTATGTTAGGGAATAAAGACAGTGCAGGCAGGTTTTTGATAAAAGAATCTTTAGTAGTAGAATTTATTGTTCTACTGTAGTTATAGCGAGTAGGTGACTTTGCTGCCATAGGTATATGTATTTTACAGGACACCAGATAATGATCTGAAATGTCTTCACTCTGCTGCAGAATATTGATGTCATCAACATTAATACTATAAGACAGGATCAAATCTAAAGTATGATTACAGCGATGAGTTGGTCCGGACACGTGTTGTGAGACACCAACAGTGTTTAAAATATCCTTAAAAGCCAAGCTCAATGCATCCTTTTCATTATCAACGTGGATGTTAAAATCACCAACAATTAAGACTTGATCGGTGGCTAGTACTACTTCTGATAAAATGGCAAATTCCTTGGCTTCTGATAAAATGGCAAAGTCAGCAAATTCCTTAATAAAGTCTGTGTGGTAACCTGATGGCCTGTAGACAGTAGCCAGTAGAAATGACAGAGTCTGCTTATTTACCCCAGATGAAGTTATATTAAGCACCATTACTTCAAAAAAGTAATTAAAGATTTTTGGGCAGCTATAAAAGTATTCGTATAAAGTGCAGCAACACCTCTCTCTTTGCCTTTAGGCCGAGGCCCATGCTTATAACAGTAATTTTGGGGGATTGACTCATTTAACGTAATATAATCGTCTTGTTTTAGCCATGTTTCTGTCAAGCAGAGTACATCTAGGTTTTGATCCATCATTAAATCATTAATAAAAAGTGCTTTTTGTAGATCAGAGCTCTAATATTCAGCAAGCCAAGCTTTATTAATTGTTTGTCTCTATTTTATGAAGTTTTATTAACTAAGTTCGGGAGGAGCACGGTCATGTAATCCAACCAATCAGCACGCAACGACGCATATATATAGCCGTCCCTCACCTCCGTCACATGACAGTCTCGCAGCATCCCTCCACCACCCCATCACCTCACTCTTAGCTGGTATCTACCTCTGTCAAGGACGGGGGGAGTACTCTGGGTTCGGGCTACATTCCGAGCTCGGAGCCCTCCCCCCGGACAGCACGCCAAATACGCATCAGTGATCATTTGCGATTGCATGTTAGTGCAAACTCGTGAAGTACCTTTTTTATTTGTTTAACATTGATTAAATTACCATGTAATTGTTTACGGGTTTTTTTTGTATTTACCAGTCCGGGGGACAGACACAGTCTCTATAATATAATATTTAGGTGATTCTATGTGTTGCAAATTGTGACATCTGTGGCATGTGACGGCTGACGACTGGTTAAGCCAGTCAGTCTGCCTCCCAACCTGGGCCCCAGTTAGTCAGATATTAGTATTATTATTAAGACTATATGCCAAATTTCTAGATAATGAGCAGCCCCAGCCCTAGAGGGATGGAGACCATCTCCTTTCAACAGGTCAGGTCTGCCCCAAAAACGTTTCCAATTATCCATGTAGCCTATATTATTCTGTGGACACCACTTAGACAACCAGCCATTCAGTGATGACAGTCTGCTATGTATTTCGTCACCACGGTAAGCAGGGAGGGGGGCAGAGAATATTACTGTGTCTGACATTGTACTAGCAAGTTCACACACCTCTTTAAATGAAGTTTTATTAACTAAGTTCGGGAGGAGCACGATCATGTAATCCAACCAATCAGCACGCAACGACGCATATATATAGCCGTCCCTCACCTCCGTCACATGACGGTCTCGCAGCATCCCTCCACCACCCCATCACCTCACTCTTAGCTGGTATCTACCTCAGATCTACCTCAGTCAGAAACGGGGGGAGTACTCTGGGTTCGGGCCAAATTCCGAGCTCGGAGCCCTCACCCCGGACAGCATGCCAAATACGCATATCAGTGATCATTTGCGATTGCATGTTAGTGCGAACTCGTGAATATTATCTCTAGTAATCTCCGACTGATGGAGACGAACATCATTTTTGCCAAAGTGTATAACAATCTTACTAAATTTACGTTTAGCTTTAGCCAGCACGTTTAAATTAGCTTTAATGTCGGGCGCTCTGGCTCCCGGTAAGCATTTAACTATGGTGGCTGCCTCTATTTTCACGTTCCGTACAATAGAATCTCCAAAAACTAGGGCACTCTCAACAGGTGTCTCAGTGGGTGCGTCACTGAGTGGGGAGGACCTGTTTGAAACTGTAATCGGAACGGAAGAGCGGTGTTTTGTCCTGCGACTATGCCGTCTCACAGTCACAAAGTTTCCCTGCTGCGGGGGATCTGCAACCGGAACCGAACAATGTATGGACCTAGTTGCATTTAAAGTCTGGTCTAAAGCGCTACATTCTTACTATCCTTAAGTAAAGTGACGCGGTGCTAATCGAACTGAATCGTATGTAATGAATAACGATCAAAAGCTAGCGGTATCTAGTTAATTTAATATAATGTAATCAGTACACAAACAAGTTACGTTAATAACTTAAGACACCAAAAGTAATGAAATAATAAAATAATGAGAAAAGAGAGTCAGAGCAATGCTAAGCAGAGGCACAAACACAAACCACTTGCAGCAAGTCAGACTGGAACCGGAAGTCATTGAGGTGTGTGCTTAAATACTGTGACCATTGCAGTGGTGATGAGAGACAGGTGCAGGTGATTGAAAGTCATGTGATGGAGGGTGTTGTGCTGGAGTAAGAGTGAAGTTTGGTGAATCTGTGTGTTCATATGGTTTAGAAACAGTAAGTTATCATTATCTTTGTCATCCATCTTTATCACCATATTCATGGTTCCATATTCGACCCCCCCCCATGCACTGCTGGTCAACAAGTTCTTGACCAGTTTAAATTATCTTTTTTCTTCCTGTTTATCTCTGTCCATGTCTCTCTCTCTGACCCCATCTATTTCTTTCCCTGCCTTTCCAACAGTAGATCTCTTTCCTCTACAACACAAACAACCACATTTGAAGTATATTTCTGTAATATATATTTTTTACTGCAGAGAAGAAAATCCTGTCATGCCTGGCCCTCTGTGGAAACTTTTGCAAATTATCCAAACTACTTTGCAAATTCAAATCAGTGAATGTTTTTTGTTGTTTGTATTGTGAACACAACTAAACCCTTACCTTTAGGACATACAGTTTTAGTATTTTAGAGGGACAGTTCACCAAAAATGAAAATTCTTTCATTATTTATTCACCCTCACACCTGTTAGACTATTGTCCATCTTTGTCCATCTTTTGAAATTAAGATATTTTTATGAAAACCGAGAGCTTTCTGACCTCCCCATTAACAGCAAGGCAAGTACTACTTTCAAGGCCGAAAAATGTGATAGATATTAAAATAGTCCATGTGACTACAGAGGTTCACTCTTAATTTTATGACATGGCAGGAATACTTTTGTGTAAAAAACAAAATTTCGTCTCTTCCATGTTAGCCTCCGACACAAGCAAGGGCACTGCAGCACATGCGTGTGGTTCTTAGTCTCAGACTGTTTAAATCAGGGGTCTCAAACTGCCAGCCCGCGGGCCATTTGCCTCCCCCTCCTTCTCACGCAACTGACGTTAAAAATATAACGCAATCCGGCCCGCAAAATGATTATTTTGTAGGTATTTCATAGCAATTTGAACTACTCATTTAGTATTTACTAGAAACAAAAAAAACTGTTAAAAAATGAATAAGTGATAGCGTAAAAAACCAGACGTGATAAGAAGAGAGCTAGTTTCGGGGCTTTAGCAGTTTATTTTTTGTTTGGCTGTGAACGAAAATATGTGTAGAAAGAAAAGTGGATGATGAACACAGACAGTTTCGGGAAAGATGGACGCTGCAGTATTTTTTGTGGAGTTTAATGGAAATGCCATCTGTCTGATATGCAAAGAAAAAGTTGCTGTTCTAAAGGAATACAATCTTAAGCATCATTACTCGACTAGACACGGAGACCAGTATAAGAAGTACCAGGAAGACGAGAGTAATAAACGAGATCCAGTTGCAGAGGGAGCTAACGTCCCAGCAAAGTCTTTTCCACAAAGCCAGATGCTGCAGTTGAAGTGAGTTATGTGGTGAGTGAGATGATTGCTAAAGCAGAAAAGCCATTCACTGAAGGGCAGTTTCTGAAGGACTGTATGTTGAAGGTCGCTGATATTCTGTGTCCAGAAAAGAAGATGTTGAACAATCTCTATCGGCAAATACAGTAGCAGAGCGGATTTATGAATTATTATTAAGTGACATTTATGATCAGCTACACGGAAAAGCGGAAGTTCTGTTTCATTCCTACTGACCACCAGAGGCAGTATGAATACTTTGGATTATCGCAGCGCCAGCCAGATAGGTTCGAGAGATTATACCAACAAAGTCACTTAGTGACGTATGCTGAGCTCAGCACTTCGCCTCTTTCGCTTTCTTGCCTGATTGAGATAGGTCGTTCTTGGTTATATGATTCGCGCTGTCAAGTGCAGCTTACAAGAGCCGCGAGATATCGTCCTTACAAGCTGTGTCAGCGCGCTTCTACGCTTTTCAAAGGATTTGGATTTATTAGCGGCACTTTTGGTGAGTTTTTATTATTTTATCCTGTTTGTTTGTCGGTAACACCCTGTGTCTCTCGGTGCAATCCGATTACTGGTGTTATCCGCGCCTATAAGTTAGCAGTCTACCGTTAACAATCATATATATATTTCCATTGTTTCAAGTGTTTTTTCTTGAGTTTTTAGTTTATACACTGCCCTTGGTTCGATCCATCGGCCATTTAGTTATATATTTTCTTCTCTTCGCGAGTTTTTTTGTTGCCATTACCTGTCGGTTTTTATCCGGAGGAATCTTTTTTTTTTCTGAGCTTTCAGTCTAACTTCGTTGTGTGATTGCCATCTCTTTGCTTGACCTTACGGCGCTATCCAAGGGTGTTAATAGTAAGCAGCGATGGCTCACAGCTCGATTGTCACTGGTTTTCCATGTAAGTTTTTTGTAAGCTGTGCCCTAATAGTCTTCTCCCGGACGACGGCCATGAAATCTGCCCGTCGTGTTTGGGTGTTCAACATTTGAAAGGGGCTCTCACGGACCCGTGTCTGCACTGCAGTCTCTTACCCATGTCGGAATGACGGCTCCGTCTGGCTGAGTTAGATCATAATTCAGCAGTGAAACTCGACCAGTTAGATGTAAACCCTCCGCGCTCCAAGAAACACAGGGCGTCTGCTGCAGCCGGCGCTGCCCCCCCGTCTAAGAAGAAGGCCACATCGCAAAGTGACGAACATTTGTATGTGGAGGAAAATTCACTTTCTAAGACGGTTTCTGTGCTTTCTTCAGAAATGGCTGAACTGAAACGCCTGCTTCATTCACTTCAACCTGTCACGTGTACTGCTCCTGTGAAGTCTACACAGGAGGATGTGAATGTCCACAATCAAGGAGCTGGGGAGGAATTTGATTCTCCTTGTTTTTCTGACTCCGATGTGCTCTCTACAAGTGCTTCGGATTCATTTTTTTATGATCATTGGGGCACTGTGGATGTTGTTGTGCAACCCTCACCTCAGGATGTTTTCACTGGTCATCCAACAGCAGAGGGGTCTAGTGAAGGGTCAGTTCAGTCGTCTGGACAGATGCAGTCTTCTTCTGACGGTACTTTAGCTGTGCTCCGAATGGCAATTGCTCGTCTGGGACTCGATGAGTCACCTGCCCAATCTGCTCAAACCAGCATTTTTTTTCAGACAGCCCACGGCTGCGACTTATTTTGTGAAAGATTTTGTGGCTGAGTTTTCAAATGCTCTCACAGGTTCTGGTCCTCCTAAGCGGCGCTCAAAAATTGCTAGGACTCTAGCATCTATGACTGGGGCTGATTCTATCGGCTGACGAGGCTTTACGGGGGAATGTGTGATGTCCCAGTGCGCAATGTGGTCGCACAGATTCATTACTGAAGAAGGCGTATGAGTCTGTGGCATACATAACTCGTACAGAAAACACAATCTGCCAGTTGCTTCTTGCTGCCACCAGCACTCTGGAACCAACAAATGTTGATCCTTCCATTCCACAGTTCCTGCAAACGGCTCTTTTGGCTATGGGCCATGTGACCCGTGAGCTGGGTAACCTCACAGCCACACTTTTGGCAGCCCACCGCCAAGTGTGGCTTGCCCAAGCACGGCTACCTGAGGATTGTAAGAAGACCTTAAGAGATCTTACTTTTGTTCCTGGGCATCTTTTTGGGCCAAATGTTCCAGAGCTGTTGGAAAAGAGGGTGAAGCTGTCTGAGGCCACTCGCCAACTGACGCAGGTGCAGCGCAACCCAACTTTTAAGATGCCAGCAGTTTAGAATCGTCATCGCTATGCTGCGTTGGACCAGCGTTTCCGCCAACATGCTGCACCTCAGTCACAGCCCCATCAGAGGCCTCGTCTTATCGAAGACGTGAGAGT
>JAZGTJ010005748.1:0-12693 GCA_036877575.1 Botia almorhae
ACCTTTTAAATCAATAGAGCTGAATTGCCGCTCTCAGATTTGATGGAGCAGTTAAACTTTAATGGTCATTACAGTGTTTGCAGCAAACAGTGGATGGAGACGTGAGGGACGCATGAAATCATTATTTGACAGAAGCTGAAGTCCTGGAGCAGCTCCTCTAATTTACATCAGCTCATTACAATGAGATTCTCACAGCGACTGACAGTATACTTCCATATTATCAATGACCTTCTCTTTAACTGCAGTGAGGAGAGGAGGGGAGGGGCACCGGTCCCCAGGGACGAGGTGGGGGTTTCCCCATTGGCTGTGTCCTCTTCCTCACAGTTATTTGTTCTGCTACACACACTTTCTCTGGAGACGCTAAGCTGATGGTTGTACGTTAACTCATGTGTTTGTTAACCGCTCTCGTACACGGACGAATGCAAACACGTACATGTGTGGGTGATGTAACAGAACTCAGAAATGATTTCTGTGATTTACTGCATCTAGATGCCAGATAAGCAGTGTTGTAAACAAACATATCGTTCACAAATTAATCTGCTTATATAACCCCTCTGACATTGACTAAAATAAACCTTTCCGTCACACACAACATTACCCAGAATTCAACACTTCACTCGGCTTTCTCTGATACCACCGCAAAGAAAAAAATCATGTTTTTCTGAGAGCCAAAGTCAAGAACAGAGGAGAGAGAGTACAAATGACAGAGGACCGTTACAGCAGTAACGTTATACAGGGGTCACTGTATAAGCGGGTCTGAATTAAATTAAAGGGTAAAAATAAGACAGGACGACAGGAAGTTAGCAGACTGAGATATGAAACTTACACAAGGAAGGCAGGAGGGATGCTTTGAGGAGAGACACAACAGGACTGGATGTCCCAATCGCACTGCATCAGTAAGTCAAGCTGGTGTGATTTAGAGTCAGTTTCCTTTGAACCACTTCTGAGAGGAAAATCCCTCATTTCTCAGTTCACAGAGAGACGCGAGACAAAAGCTCTCTCATCCCTGCGTTCTAATCGCAGGCTCTGGGATGCATACTCTCACACACACACATATATATATATAGATATACACAGCTTAACAAACACACACTCAACCCTCTCTCTCTCTCTCTTCTTTTATCCTGCTCTAGCCGTGACAGTGTAAATATCTGCTCCACTGTGCCTGTTAATGCTGCTGCTTTCCACTCAGCTCCACATCAAACACAGTTTGGCTAATTGGTCACACTGCACTGGCTAATCCTGTGTTATTGTTGTTATTTATATGAGAACACTTGACCTGTGGGAGAATTAACAGCAAACATCTAATATGGCAGCAGGTCCCCTGTACACTTCACACTGGATTCTAAATGCTGCAGAGCCACAGAAGATCTCTGATTATTATATGGTTCATCTTTCTGAAACGTGTTCTGTGGCAGAACTGCATAATGTATCATACTGGGGGCTTGCTGTTATTATAGCTCAGAATATGTTACGCGGAATCTACAGAATCTAACAGAATTTAAAAAACAATGTATGGCTCAATTATTACATTTATTTTTCTGAAGCTTTGATGTGCAGACTTTTTATATTGTTCTGGACCTGATGAATCTAAAAACCAAGAGAAGAACCCAAGAAATGTAGCAGCAAGGAGAGAACCTGAGGAATCTGATGGCAAGTAGAGAACCCCAGAAATTCAGCACCATGGAGAGAGCTTGAGAAATCTAACACTGAGTGGGGAACACAGGGATTCTGTTTTGAGCCAATGACCTGAGCCGGACATGTCATGTGACTCTACAGCACTCTCAGTGTGGTTTGGTAGTGGGATCTACAGCAGTCATCAAACACACAGAAATACAGAGTATGTGTGCCACAGAGTTACTGTGTATATGAAGAGTGAATGAGTATAAACACAGACAAATTAGAAATCTGATATAAAATTAGAGGAAATAAATCTGAAATGATTATGAATTAGTGTTAGTTTTGCATCTAAGTGCTGAAGTGACAGAGAACACAAGAAATCTGAAGATTCAGCACGAGGACTGACAGTGTGCTAAAGATCTGACCGTCTCTTTCATGTCAGATTGTTTGTGTAACTCCTTCATATGAGCAGAGTAATTCAACGCTCTGCATAATTATTCACCCCCCAACAGCTGCACACATCAATGATCAGAGGATCATTATTATTGTGGAGACACATGAGGGCTCTGTTCTAATCACTGTATTTCTGATGATCATCACAATCAGGAGCAGTCAGTCACTTACGGAGGTGTACAGGTATCCCTCGCTGTTCATGGCCAGGTAGAAGCCAGTCTTCGCTCCCTGGATCGCCACTATCCGCAGGCCCACAGGAATCAAGTTGAACTGTGCTGTGAGACAAAACCAGACAGATCCATGCTCAGAAAACGACATCACACTCAGAAGATGAATCAGTGTCAGGCATCAGAGACGTCCAGGAGAAACACATCTATGTATATAAATGTTACATGAAGACTTTCATGAAGATCTGAAGTTGTTACAGCAGAGAACTTTACATAAACTTTACATGACACAGAGTTGATCCAACAAATGCTTTTAGAAGAGACTAATCGTTCCCTGATCTTTACAATGTTTTCTTTACAAGGATTTGAGGGGACTGGCGCATCACCATCCATTATTTTCGGAGCCATTTTTAAAACAACACAGACTGTGATTGGCCGCTTTACACCAGTCAGAGGGTCTCTTCCTGTGGGGGGAATAAGCTTCAGTGAGGAACAGACTCTTACCGCAACATGACACAGGATGAAAAAGGATAACAGAGGATGGAGAACTGAAAGAGATGGCAAAGATAATGACAGGAAGTGTGTGTGTGTGTGTCACATGGCTCAGGAGAGACTATCTGTCTGTTGTCCTTGAAATAAAGACAGATTCTGTCTGATATGCATCAACTATATTACACTCTTACAGAGAGAGTTCACCTAACAATTACACTTCTGTCATCATTTGCTCACACGTGTGTTGTTTCAAACACATACAGTAACACAAGAGGACAATGACAGTCCGTATTCACTTTCATTATATAGAGAAAGAGCAACATCACAATTTAGAGTGTTATGAGGGTAAATCAATTATTTGGGGGGAAAAATACCTTTAACTTAAGGAGGATAAACAAATAAAAAAGTTCATGGGAAAAATCCAGTCTAATATCAGTGAGGTGTCGGGCAGTATTTAGCACAATTAAATTCACCCGCTGGGCGTGAAGTGTTTTGAATGCATGTCAGAGCCCCGTCACAAGGTTCATGCGACACTGCAGTCGCAGGATTACTTAACATGTGCGACAGTCATCGCAACAGACAAGCGTGACATGTAAGCTAGTGCATTCTGAATGTGTTACACTAGTGAACAATGACAACTGCCAACCCAATACAACTCCTCATCTGTTATATATATATATATATACACACAAACAACACACAAGCCACACAAGCAGAACACATTGCATGTCTGTGTTCATCAGTTTTCCTTCCTTACTGCCTCTTTTCTGGTGACTCAACATAAAAACATGATTATCATCATTCTACCGTCCAGTCAAGAACTGAGACCTTCAGCTGAACTTGTACAGAAGACACTGTGACAAAACACATGACTGTGCTTCAGGTTTTAAAAGAACAGGATAAAGATTTCACTGGTGAATTTTAAACAGTTCTCTAATGATATCAGTGTTCTGCTTTAGGTAGTACATACATTAAACTGATGTTCCACCATTTTTATTTTAAACTTGAATGTTTAACATTACATGTACAACAACCTGCAAGAGTGAATAATGCATCATGCAATAAGACATCGTATTAAAATATACAACATGGCTGATCTAAGTGGACATCCTCTTTTAATGAACACGATTGGCTGGACCTCTGAACTCCAGTAAAGCTAAATCTTAATGCCATGGTTTACTGTGTGAGAAGAACTGTGTGACGTTTCAACGTCTCTGTGGACACAGTGAGGTCCAGATGATTTACTGAGTCTGGTGTAGAGGAACTCTGCACAAAGCTCAGATCTGAATCCCACCGAGCAGTTTAGGAATGAATTGGAACACTGACTGAGAGCCAGATGCCCGCTGCCCAACATCAGTGTCTGACCTTCAGATGCTGTTGTGTCTAAATGTCAGCAGATCTCCACAGATGTCTAGCAGAAGATCTTCCAGAGCAGTGGAAGACCAGCTCCTATAAAGCACATGTTCTGAAATGAATGTTCAACAAACACGGTTGGTACTTCTCTTCCTACTGCAGCATACAGACACTAAGGCACTAAACCATTGATGTTAACCATTGATAGACATTAACATTCAGGTGCTTTAACTGTTGTTGACTTCTGTGTGACAAACTACCTACAATGTTCCTTATTTGTATGTCATTCTGAGTAAAACATCTGGTCCACGACTAAATATAAATGTTAACCAGCACTAACCAGCTTTAAACCATCTCAGCTGGTGTAAACAGCAGCATGATCTTCAGTCACATTACAGAGTGTGATTTCCCCTCAGACTGTCGGCGGTGAAAGTGGGCTCAGTGTTATTCACCTGGCCTCAGGCCTCACACACCGGACACATGCCAACAGCGGCCTCTCAAATTAATTACAACAGATAGACCGACAGAAAACCTGCGTGAGGAGACTCAAAGACACAGAAAATGAGGATGGTGGACAGCAGAGGTTTATCACATGCCCGTCCAGCCCGTGGACGCATACAGACACGACTCGATAAGGCTTTCTGCAACTGACCAATCAGGGGTCACGCTGAGGCTGCCAGGTGTGAATAACAAGTGCACACACTTACAGAAGCAGCTGTTCTCGTCCCTTATGCCGTCCATGGTGCCATCCGGCAGCATCTGCAGGTAATAGCCGTGCTGACTGTACAGACGCGTGACGATGCCTTTTAGCTGCGGCTCTGCAGAGACAAAACATACCACACTGTTAGCCTGCGGACAAAACATCCCAGCTTGTGTTTTACATGCATGACATTTGTAAAGTGTATGTGTATGAGTGCATGTCATGTGTGCATCTTTGAATAAGATAACATTGTGTTTGAAATTAATACAACACTTCCTAATGCACAAAATTATTAAAACCAAACAAAAACAAAACAGTCACTCAAATAAATGTTATTGTACTGGATAAATGATACTGCGTTAGATATTCAAATCTCAAACCCTGTTGATATATTCAACAAAATGATAAAAGTCATTTTCAAACACATCTAAAACATGAAAGAAAATGAAGTCAGTACTCAAACACCTGTCCTCACAGACCCCACTTGCTATAATAATGCAAAGACTTCAGATATTCTGGATTGTGATTTTGTGGCTTAAATGTTCAAATACGTTTTCTGAGGTCATTGTATATCAGACCATTTTGATAACCCCAAATGTCTGCAATAACCTACTTTTCCAAAACAACACAGCCTTAAGCCCTTTAAACGCCTGCAAAAAGAGAAATGTGTCATTTTGACTGAACTGGAACAAAAAACCGGCACAAAGATGGCAAGTCTAAGTTTGACTAGAGCTCTTCAGGTATTGACTAATTTAGCATCAGTATTCAGACCGCAGGTGTTTCCTTTGCACTTCAGCTTTCCAAGATCTCTTCCATAATGTCTCCAAACACCTGATGGGTCAAACTGGACTAGGCCACCTATTCCAGACCTCATATAGGGCCCAGAATACGTTTGCAACCACAATGTTTGCATTCTCTCTCAGTGATCATGTTCATTCCCTCCACAAATCTAAAGCATCGTGTTGAGGAATAACTTTAGTCACTGCCAGACTGACTGAAGTAAAAGACTGTGTATTATGCTATAAAAGATTTATTTGCATTGCACGTTTATTTATGAGACTGGAAGAGCAGAACAGAAGCTGAATGTTTTATTAGCACGTTCCCTCTGGCCTACTTTGTGTTCGTTTGAGAAAGCAGTGGGAAAGTAGCTTGTTCCATTCTGTCAGCATGCAGGTTTTGAAATACATCCCCATCACCAACCAAAAGTGTGTGATTAGCGTTCTGTGTAAACACATTCTCTTAAAAACACGTTTTCACTGTTGCTGCTCGTAGGTACTGCTTCTTCAGAATCAGGCGATTTGTTCCCTCAGTGTTATGTTGAAATGAAACAGCTCTCGGGGTGGAGGGGTAATTTAAAAGTGATTATCTGGAGGGGTAGGTTGACTTCTTATGAGTTTCCACTGTGTAAATTGTATGGAATAATTGTAAGCTCTGTTGAAACGTGGGGTGCTTTCTAATATAACTACTTCACTTCCCTAGTTACCCACTCTGGTGTGTTTTTATTTAAAAAGAACCTTTAACCTAGAATTTCACAAATGTGTTGATTTAATTTTTATATAATAACATTTTGGGTTTATTTTGGTAGAAAATAACAAAACCACACAAATCTTAAACTGTACTCAGACATGTCCTGAATTAAATTAACAGTCCGGCAAATATCACAAACCCCCAACTATTAAATAAAACACATAATATAAAACAGCACATGTAATATTTAGTCTGATCTCCTGAGGAGTGCAAACAAATCTCTCATGGAAAAGGTGTCATTTAAAAGTGATTATCTGGAGGGGAAGGTTGACTTTTATGAGTTTCCACAGTGAAAAATATGAAAGGTTTGTACTGGATAATTGTCAGCGTGGTTTAAATATGATCTGCACTGGTTTCACTTTATCTGCGGGCTGTTTAATTCACACTAAAAGAACTACTAAAAGAATTTTTCACTAAATGACCCGCACGAAGAGTGTGTGTGTGTGTGTGTGTGTGTGTGCTGTCACCACACCTTTAGTGGTGCAGAAGATGTGGAATCTGCTGAACTTTTCTCAGGACCCAGTAAAAGCTCATATTGATCTCACCCCCACAAATCCTGATTAAACTTCCACTGACAAACACACACACACAAACACACACACACAAACACACACACACAAACACAAACACACACACACAAACACACACAGGTTATGAGAGCTCGAGGTGTGAGTTTGTGTTTGTTTCATTGTTTTGTTTGTTTAAGTAGTTTTTCTGTTCTGAGGTCAGTAGGAAATTCTCTCGTGTTTAATAATCCACTGTGTGACATATGATATGATGCATGACCCATTTAAAAGAGAAGGCAGGTGATAATACAGCAGGCAAGGTGAGGGAATGGTGCATATGATCTCATTTCATTAGAGAATTTCACTCTATATGTGTTGGACGGATATAAACTGTACACTTACACTCTCACTGTCAGAATCTCTGCTGTTAGGCTTTTAGTGTAACTGTGTGGTTGTGATGTGACAACAATCCTGGGCTACTGAAACCACAGACATCACCCCTCTTCATCACAGCATCCACAAACCAGCATGACACAGCAAACTGACAGCACGCACACGCTCATGAGCACTAACACTGTGTTTAACACATTAAATGCAGCGTTGCAACTTATCTCTGCATTGGAACTCAAGTGACACAATTTCATGTGTCAAGTATCAGTTTTTCCTGTCTGCTGCCCTTTCATATCACAGCTCAGAAAAATCTGGACTATACACATTGTTGGGGTGCCATCAGCCAATCAGCATCAGGATGTCATTTACCAATAACTGAAGAGTTATTAGTCACATGGCATGTACAGCTCAGTTTATTGGCTGGAGTCAGGCAAAAGATGAGTGCCTATTTGCTTCAAAATGACATTGACATTGAGATGAACAGGAATGATAACAGAGAGGAAACACTGTGACTCGTTTGGATTTTCACTTATTAAATCCCTAAGAACCTGGAGATGAACTTGATAACAATGGAAAGGAAAAGGAAATGTAGGAGGAGAATGAAAGGAGCTATTCCAGGAAAGCGTTTAAAAAACACACAGGAGAAAGAGAGATATATCCTCTGCATAAAATCTGAACAGAGAGAGAGAAACAGAAAATGAGAAAATGTAGAAAGAGAGAGAAAGGGTGGTCTGTTTATCCGGTGGAGTGGAGGTGTGGAGGGGAGGTGTGGGGGTTTTGAGTTCAGTCTCTTACAGATGGTAATTTTGTCAGAAATCACTGAGCTGCTGCCAAACACACGCTGGAGATACAGCAAATGACGGCTGGTGTGCAGAGCTGATCTACCCTGTGAGGACCAGACACTGGCTTAAAATCCCCCCCCCCCACWCTCTCTCTCCCTCTCTCTCCCTCTAACTGGCTCAAATATTGTTTGCAGGGATTTACAGAACCATCTGGAAACTGCAATTATTTATCTTTCATTTTCTTTTGTAATTTAGCTGTTATATTGTTTAGTTTTGGGGTTTACATGATTCAGAATCTTTTTGTTGTCATAATATTAGTTTAGGCTGTAAGTCTGTGTGTGTTCAGTTTTGATGGGTTATAACTGTATTTCCTGTTATGCAGCTCTGTGTTCTGTATTACAGTTCTCATCAGGACACTGTCTCTTTATCTCTGGAATATATGCTGCAGCTTCTACACTTCAGCTCAGATGACTCTTCCCTAAAGCCCCGCCTTAAAAACATTAGTGACCAATCAAATGAAATGAAATGAAATGTTGGCCTCCACCACATTATGAGACAAACACAGACAAATCATTAAATGTTACAGAAGTTGGACCTGGACCAAAGAGATGAGATGGATTTATTCAATGATTCTTGTGGGTCATTTGTTGTGATCAGCTACATTTTCCCTGATACATTTTAAAATGTTTCTTACACTGTTAAATTTCACTCTGTTACATTTGACAGAAGTGTAGGCTAATGCTTACAACTTTTAATAAGAATTAATATTTTTAAGAATTACCATTATGCATTATGTAAAACACTAATATTTAAAAAATATGCTTATGTTTATGAATTTTAATTAGCAGAGGCTTTCAGATAACACACAAATGATATTGGTAAGTAGGGAATAAGAATATCATAAGAAATATAAATATGTACACAGAATGATGAACACTAAACACATCTGTTATCGTCACCTCACATTGTTTTGTGTGTTTAGAAATAAATTATTTGTGTGTTCGGCTATAAATGATTTAATGTTTGTTTAAAATGTTTGTTAAACAATCAATCAATACTGATAAATCCTCGTGTGATGATAAGTGTTATTATACACAGATCTGAGAACATTTCTCCTTACAGTATTTCAGTAAAACACGTCGTGTGTTCACTGCTTCTGGCGGCTGTTTGGAGGCCGAACTGGACTCGCGGTACTGAATCATTTATGTGAGTCGGTTCAGTTCGTTTCACTGAATGTGTCAGATGGGAAGAGTATGATTCGCGATTCACTTACGAAGGAAATAGTTTGGAGTGAGGTTAAACTTAATAAAAGAGTTTATTAAAACGGCGATGAGATACTTTAAAGAGAAATTCACACTATTAGGAGGATATTTACTGACATGAGTTGAAGTGACACCTGCTAATGCTTCGTTTGAAAGCTGTTTGTTCATGAAGAATACACCCGCGGCGCCGTGACGACTCACTGCAGGTAAACACATCTCAACCAGCACTAAACTCCTCATTACACCTCATGTGCTTCTTTACTGATGGTTCTTTTGACAACAGGGCATATTTATAGATGCCATAGGCCGCCAAATCTGTAAAAACAATATAGTGTGACCAAAGTGATCAATATAGTGTGATTGATGAAAGTGATCAATGTAGCGTGATTAATGAAAGTCTTTCTGAACACATGCTGTTTCTCACTGTATTGAAAGTAAATCTGGTTGATGTATCTGAGTTTATTAGGATGAATGTTAACGTGTAAAGGCAAATTTGGGTTAAAGTTTAACAGATCAGAAGTTAAACTAATGAAGCTTTCTGTTATGATTGTCTCCAGGGGTGTCATTACTATAACTCTAGAAAACAGTAGTATAACTGTATTTTATTATACAGTATGCTGTGCAGTTTTGCTGTATGTTGCATATGTTTGTGAATGTAGTGTGTCATGTTACAGTACAGTGCAGAAATACTGTATCACAGTCTGTCAGCGTGCCAAAGACAGGTTAAAAAAAGCCATGTTTCTTTTAAAGCCCATTATGATTGTTTACAACAGTATTACCAGAACTGATAGTGTGTTAGTTAAGTTTCTTGAAAGCAGAAAGTTTGGTCTGCTGTGAATCTTTGACACATCTGTCTAAATGCTAATGTGATGTGATTTTTATGTTCTTTTGAGTGATGAAACTTAGACATCAGCTTTGCTTGTGCTGTTTTTCAGCTGTCTTTGCTTCGCTGGCAAACAGAGGACGTGCCATCTGTTTTCTCTCTGTTGCTGCGCTGTTTGTGTTGATGGTCCCTTGACGTTTTCTGACCACATAGTATACACTGAATCAAAAGAGGATTTTGCTGCCATTTGGCTGAAGTTTCACAGCTGAACTCACTGGAAAGAAATGTCCTGTTTGTTTTGAGTTTGCTCTGACATCATTTGTAAATTCAAACTCTGTATGACTTTCTTTACTCATTTACACTCAAGAGGTCATTTCTTGTAAATCCAGAGGGGTGGATTCAGGACCGTGACAGTACACTGACTCGCCTCACTTTTCCTCTTTAGTTTGTCTGATCCTTTATCCTATTTTTATTATTTTATTATTATTATAAAAAATATTTTTTATCGTATTGCGCATGCGCTGCACTGTTGCAGACATTCTCCATATTGTTTGTGATCATTTTTGACCTACAGAAGAAATATTTTGTCCTCCCCTCTCGTTATACACTCACTGTACAGAGATCCCCTTTCACCTCTGGCTTCGTGTAATTTAATCTCACGCATCAATGACTTTTAATTAATATGTTTGGCTGAGAGATTCTCGTACTGTTTCATTGTGTTTTTCTTGCTCATTTCTGTCACCTCCAGTGAAGCAATTAAACAGCTAATGTACATACGTGCAACAGAATCTCATATCTGTCTCTCTGTGTTCCCCTGCAGAACTGAGCAGTGCAGGTTTGGTAGAATTTATGATGCAAGATATTCTCTGCACAAGCTTAGATGATACAAACGCATGTTAAAGTTAATCAGTCTTTTCTCTCTGGTGCTTCCCCGCTTTGTTTCTGTATGTGATTTGTATCATTTGTCCACTTACACAATCACCACAAACACTGTAATACAAGGTTGGCTGGTGACTGTTTATTTAAAATGCAACACTACCTGCAGCACTCTTTGAAGACAGAAAATGCAATAAACAAGATGAAACCTGTGCGTGTGCGCGTTCAATTACATGCATGTGGTTTGATCAGCCACACTGAAGAGCTAAGCGTTGCACCCTAATTTTTCTGCTGGTGTTTGATCGATACAGGTTAAGTGCAGTAGCCGTGTGTGTGTGTGTGTGTGCGCGCACATTGTCTTGTTGTAAAATCCTGCTTAAAGGCTTTGTCCTCCCAAACACAAGTAGAAGTTGTAGAGAATGTTGGTAGAGAATTGTGGGTAATTACAGGTGCTGCTTCAGTGAGCAGTTCAGGATCATCTGTGACTCTCTGACTGAGGTCAAACTACAGGACTTCCCTCAGCTGTTATTAGAACTCATGAACAGCTTCTTTCTCCTGCTGTCTCCTCTTAGCAGTTTCCTGTCTTATCTCGCTCCTCTCTTTCTCTTTCTCATTCTCCCTTTGTCCCTATTTCTTCTCTTCTTCATCAGTTTTTTTCTCCTGCCCTGCATGTCAATTTCCTTCTCTCTCTGTTGTGAAGTGCCCTTGAAATGCCCTTTAAAATGACTGTACTGTGTTCTTTCCCTCACAGTGACCTCTGTGCTTTGACCCTGTCTTGCAAGCCAGACAAAGTTCAAACAGTTTAAACATACACCCTGTCTGTCGATAACCTGTCAAAGTACAGCCAATGGTTAACAGATCATTCTATAACAGATCAAATAGATCACAATGTTCAGAAAAGAATCATCACGCTGCACACATTAGATATTGTGAATTCAAAATAATAGTGAAATTGACCATCTGGGAGATTATCAGCATACATTCATTGTCTTTAGGGAATGTTGAACCGGGACACGTCCTGCCTGACCGACCGTATTACCTTTTATACTCTTCCTCATCAGAAGTTCTTTCTCCTTCCATCTTTCTCTTTCTGCATGTCTTTATCATTTCCACATCTGTGTGTTAGAGTCACTGTGTGAAATATCAGCAGAAGTGAAAACTTGAGGGGCAAATGAACCACCTTTGCTTCTCTTTTGCACAGTGTTTTTAGCGCTTAAACCTTAAATGTTGTTGTCGTTATTTCAGACATTTGTTTGTGGTAGTTGTAATTTTTTGTTAAATTTTTAGGTGAATTTTTTGTGTTATAATCAATTTGTACACATGGTGCAGTGAAGCACTTTCTGTATTTTTAAGGAGCGTGTTTGGTTACTTGATTAACATAATTCATTTTAGTGTATCAGACGCAACAAAAACAGTGTCTGAAAATAAACAACGCTATCAGTGCACACATTTCATTCCCAGTAGAGCCTCATTTATGAATGCTAATCTCTGAGGAGATCAATGATGCGGGCTTTGGTCTCTCTCCATCCCGGGTCGTGTGTTTGACTTTCTCAATGTCATTCCGAGACCTCATGGACAGTCTCCTGAGACCACAGCCACATTCCACTCTTTTGTTTCCAAATGGCAAAACGAGACGGAGAGAGATGGAAGGAATGAATAAATGCTGACTAGCGAGCATTGAAAGACGCTGCTGAATGCTCAGAATTTGAATGAAAGGTGATTTAACATGCCGGTTAGGTTCC